>JAEQBH010007332.1:0-261283 GCA_016808115.1 Tetrastigma voinierianum | reverse complement strand
TTGATTTGGTGGATAGGCCCATACAGCTTGTATTGTGAATAACTCCACAAAGGTTGTTTGTTAACAACAATCAGAGCCCCGGGCGCCCAAAGCGATACGTGGAGGTCAAGGCACCCGACTATAAAGGAAAAGCTCGCATCGGCGGATATCAGAGCGGTTAATATTTCAACAGATGATAAGGATTGCAGACCGCTTTAACTAAAGGCCTTCGCTCAGACACGATTCGACATGTCATTAACATGGGCTTAGTATATCATGGATACCGCTAATGTAAGAACCAGAAATTCCAAATTATGGAATAAGGGCAAATCGTAATTTCGGACATAAAATTGAAATTTCAATGGCAACCGTAATTTATTCTCTAGATCTCGGATGACGAAACGGATTTCATCGTTGGAATCGTCTCAAAATCTATTAGCACGTGAAATTTTGTAATATTCGAGACATTTTGAGTTGGAAAACATTTTTCGAGGCATCGCTGCTTCTCGGTGCCATAAAACGATTTTCAATACGACGAAAAGTCACATATAACAAGTATTCATGTACCATATGGTATGAGTAGAGAATGATGAAAATGGACTACGAGATAGGCCGAATGTCAAAATCGTGAGTTATAGAATTAATAAATAAAATGGATTAAATGATAAACTAATCAAATGAGCTACAGTGTCGCCTTCCCAAAATTTATGACTACAAAACAAAACGGCAGATAGAGGGACTCAAAGTGGGCTGCGCTTTGAGAGAAATTTAGAGAGGTAGAGAACTTCTCTCTAAAAATACGCGATCCAATTTACCTGATTCTGACAAGAAGGAGAACCGCTCTACACTCCGGTGAGCCACGTGGACACCGGATTTTCATGGGAAGCTGACAAACTCCGAGAGGTAGGGGTTTCTCCTTACTTCGAAATTTTTATTCTCATTTTAAGTGCTTTACGAATGCTTGAGTTGAATAAGTGCCGTGAGGGGCCGTTTCCGACGGCCCCAAAACTCGGGACCGACCGACAATTTTCGAAACCAAATGGAGCACCCGTGACTCAAGCCCACGATCGCTTTGGGTTGATTTAAGTGTGCATTCATGTGTTAACTGCGCTTGATTGGATTGAGGCCGAAATGGCCAGAAACCCGTAAGCTCACTAAGTGAACCGATGATTTAGGGATTTTCTGGAATAGTAACCAGGGCTCTAATTATTCCCCTAAATAGTGTTCTCAAAAATATATTTTTTGAAATATATGTTGGCCTGATTAATTCAAGTAGAATTGTTTCAGATTTGGATCATTAGCCCAAGTGAGTTAATTTTGATGTATGAATTAAATAATTTATATGACATGATTGTGGTGAATTAAAATTTTTGTAAATATATGCATGTATATATTTAATTGTGAATTGGGGATCAGACGGAATTGGCATACATGTATTTATATGCACTGAACACCCTGTGACTATAGGAGGAGTGCATGAGATGAGTCTGTAGAAACGGCTCGGGTTGTCTAAAATATTACTTATCTAGAGGGTAGTCCAATTAAAAATATCAATCGGCTGAGCGCCCAATTGATATTCACCTGAGGGTAGTCCATTAAACAAATAATATATCAATCATCGAAACGGCCTAAATTGATATTCATCGGAGGGTAGTCCATTGAACAAATAATATATCAATCGTCTAAGCGGCCCAATTGATATATATACACACTGAGGTCATTCACAAACAAACAAAATAATAATTCTTCATAATGGCTTAGGCGAGTGTGTGATGGAGCTCTGTGGAGGACTCCTGGATCCGAAGCCAGTCATGTAGACATTCAAGTAAGGGACTGCGCATTTGCTCAACGCTGCGGTTTTCATTGGAACATCAGACCGCACTTAGGCGGTGAGTAGCCCACTTGGGGTGGCGATTCCACCACGAGCATTACTCACCCCCTGGCCGAGGGATATTATTTTACAGTACAAGGATGCGAGGGGACTACCATCCTGTGAGACCGAGGATTGTGAAGAAAGCCTGCCAGGGCTTTGATGTATACATGTATTATAACTTTTAAGTTTAATATGTATTGTATAAAGAGTAAAAAACATATTAACTCTCAGAACTATTGGGCATATAGTCGATTCATAGTCGTACGTGATATCGAAAAGATTGCTTACGTCCAAAGGGCCGTCTTTAAACTATAAACTGTTATATCGGACTGCTTCGGGATGTGCTTGTGTCTCAGATCCTGCAGTAAATCTCCCTGCATAAAGGAGACTTTGGCTCTGATTTTCAGAAAAAGGCCCGTCACCCGGTTACTCACGAAGCATTCCGCGCTTGATGGTAGTCAACGGACCCTCGGATTTGGGGTGTCACAAATTAGACGTAGCCTAGGCATACGAATACCTCTGTGGAGAGCCTGAATTGGGTATCCATCACCATTCGTATAGACGAGAGTATGTATATGAAACCTAGAGATTGAGTGACTGGGCTTAGGCCATAGTCGCAGTAAGAAACATCACCACTAGGTGTGTCTGATGTTGAGTTTAGGTATGAGATTACCTAGGAAATCACTTCGACAAACTAGACACCGCATGCATATGTCGGGTGTGTTTTGTGGTGATCGATTTCAGGAAGTGTGCTGCATGGGTCAGGCATAATATGAATTGTTAGGTGTTGTTGATTGAAATTACAGCGATTGATATGCTGGGTTGATAAAATAGGATGAAGTGTGGAAAATTGTGGAGTTTATAGTGTGTAAACTGGAACAAAGGAATTAAAAGAAATAAATTTTACTAAATTTATTTGGTTTAAGAATAATGAAATAAAATTCCACAACTTTAAGGGTGAACACTAGGTTATGTTAGATCATTTAGGTGAAGAAAATTATTTTCTTAGGCTCACGTGTGAAACCTAAGAAAAATGAGGAAAATAAATTTTTATAAATTTATTAGAGTATTATGGAAGAATTTGAATTTTTTTTTTTAATTAAATAAAAAATTAGACAAAATTTTCGAAAAATAAAATAAAATAAAATTTTGTGATCAAAATGATTCATTTGTGGATAAATCATTCCGCATGGTTTACAATTTAGACTTGATATATATGCACCGATTTTGTGTATGATTACCTGTCTCAGTACTGCGATGCCTCGAGATACTGTGATTGCTTATCGACTGCCATGTTGATTGTGTGGTAGATGGCTAGTAGGAGGATGAGGGCGCCAGTGGTCGCCCACGAGGCGCCGGCCGTGCACCACCGACACTTGACCAAATTACCGATTCGATCGTTGCGCCTTTACTGAGTACCGAGTATCGCAACGGTCGCTATAACACAAAGCAGCATACGGGAGTAGTCATGAGGCCCTAGTAACCTCCGTAGATTTAGAGCGCATCATCCGACGCTCACAGGGGAGGAGACCCGATGGTGGCGCACCATCGTTTACGCAGACGAGAACGCATCGGGAGGCTATGTAGAGATCACCTCCGACACGACCCTGACAAAGTTAGTCAGATTCCATCAGAGGCAGGCCTAGGTATGGTGGAGATGGGCGAGGGCCTCTAGAGACTTAGAGGTTATGACATGGGCGTAGCTTCGTGGAGCTTTTCATGCGCATTTCCAAAGATCATGAGACATGCCAAAGCCGTGAGTTCCTAGAGCCAAAGCAGGGGGCGATGATCGTGATGGACACGTGAGCGATCTACTGAGTTAGCCGTATTTGCCGGAGTGATTACGTACACAGACATGGCCAAGGTTAGGAGGCTGGAATGGACTGAGGTCATTCCATCTGCCAGGATTGTAGGACTCCGCCTACATGATATGGATTCTATGGTCGGGACTCGCCCCGACTATAGAGAGATAGAGATGCAGGAACACCCTGGACGTAGTGTTAGCGGCAGGAGGGGCGACAAATGGCCTTCCTCCGGGCCAGTGGAAGAGGGCGCAGAGCCTCTAGTTCGCGAGGATCTCGTAGTCACCGCGATCCGGCCGGGTGGACATGAGAGTTTCCTGGCCAGCAGACATGAGAGTCACAACAAAGGATGACGGTGTGCTACCATTGTCGCAAGAGACTGACACACGACTGATCGCCTCGCAGACGTGGATCCTGGTTCGGGACACCACAACCTGGGCCAAGAAAGGTGGACAAGAGAGAATACAAGACATTCCTCCACAAGACGCAGACAGCCGAGGGGCCACCTCGGGCTCAGAAAGAATACACGGCACCCTCATTTCTCACAAAGTGTGCCCAAGAGGTCAAAGTACGGTAGAGGACGAGGCCCATGTGCAGTGGACATCAGGTCTGTATGCATCTACGCCACACACCGCAGGTCGAAATGGCCAGATCAAACGCTTATTAAGGGTACATTTTGTTATCCTCGCCTACGTGGCTAGTGTTATTTGATTCAGCGCCTACATTCATTCATCACGACGGCTTATGATCGAGTCGGGCTTTTGCAGGTCGAGACCTGTATGGTTCCTCAGATGCGTAGTTCTCCCTGCGACAGTAATGAGAATAAAGGATGATATGCTTCAGTTGCGAAATGAGATCTCGTGGACTCTACTTACGTTGGACCCGAGGACTCCCACGGATGATGTCGAGTTCATGTCATCCTGTGGATGGATCGGGTCAATGTACCATTGTGGCTGTTATCCATCAGGAGCGTAGAGGTTACCGCCTCACACGCAGGATCTCGATCAGGTGGTGTCAAAGAGACAAACATGACATTTCGCCTGCATGCATAAGGAGTCCAGTGTCGTGACGCTTAGGATGGCTGGCTAGCGAGCCTTTACCCTAGAGGACGAGGAGAGACCTGACTCTGCATCTACCCTCCACAAGGTGCGAGTACGTGATATTTTTTCCAGATGAGCTACCCGACTACCTCCACATCTGATAGACTCCTGTGACGAAAGCCACACTCGTACTTCAACGATCTCTATGACCCTGATGATGGCGCCCGCTGAGCTGCGTGAACTCGCAGTCCGCCATGTGGAGCTTATCGACAAGGGGTTCATTAAATCGAAAGCACTTCACTACCGGGCGCTCCTGCCTCTATTTATAAGAAGGATGAAGACCTTCGATCATTGATTAATGACAATAACCTGTTACGATCAAGAATCGGCACCCATTACCGAGGATTAACGATTTGTTTCATCGCTGAGAGGAGCGCGAGTCTACCTAAGATAGACCTTCGACCGGGCTACCATCAGCTGAGGGTTGGGGTGGATACGTATATCCCTAAGACAACGCGAGGATGCGCGCATGGCACTTTGAGTTTACGTGATGCCCTGATCGGCTAAATGCGCTGCTAAGTAGTCTATTAAGGATCTCATGGTTAGGATATTCCAACCCTATTTAGACTGGGCTTTGTCGTAGTCTTCGTGGATGACATCTCGATCTACCCCAATGTAGGGAGCATGAGTATCACTTGAGGATCAGTTTTTACGCTGAAACCATCATCCGCACGCCTGCCCGGGCAGCGCGAAGTTCCGCTTACCGAGGTGAGATTTCGGGACACGTGGTGCCGCATCGAGGTCACGACCCGCAGAAGGTCGAGGCAAAGTGATGAGTCGAGGAGGCCAAGTCGCCTTCGAGATAATGCGAGTTTCGATCGGCCGGGTATTATAGAGATTCATCGAGGATTTCCGTGATAGCAAAGACCTATGACTAGGTCAATCTAAGGAGGTCAAGTTTGATCGATGACCGATGCGAGGAGGCATTCCAGAGTCAAGAGGTGACTTACTTCAAACCCATCTTGATACCCTGCATAAGGGATACAAAGTGTATCAGGATAGCTCGAGGGCCTGACTGGGATGTGCTTTGATGCACCGGAGGGTAGTAGCTTAAGGTTCTCGCCGCTGAAGAATCACGAGTAGAATTACCCCACACACGACATGGAGTCAAGGCCATAAAATTTCGCCTTGGAAGATTCGGGCGCCTCACTACTTATACCTAAGTGAGGAGTTCGAGGTGTACTGCACCAAAAGTCCTAAGTATATTTTCACGCAATGACTAATACGAGGCAACGCAGATGGATGAGTTCCAGAGGATTATGACTTCACTCTCAGACACTAACCCTGCAAGGCAAACGTACGATGCACTCACCGGTCACGAGAGCGCCGCCGCGATAGTCGAGGCTGATGCTCGAGACCACGCTCGCCACAAAGATAACTGAGCGCACTGTGGTACCTGGGAGTTTAGTTATTACACCGTCACAGCAGAGTGATCGAGTCCCGCTAAGTGTGACGTAGAGATAGTGTCCATCGGGACCGAAAAGAAATGTGCACGTGACGAGGGTCGGACCGCTCACGCAGATGGTAGTCTTGATGAAGAGACGGCGCTGGTTCCCGCTGGACCGATTTGAGAGAGGAGACTCGGGTGGAGTTTCACCGCTTCGATGCACGGTGACGTCCAGGTGGCACGAAGACGTACTCGTGATCTCGCCGCGCACTATTGGAGTGGGATGAAGAGACACGAGGGACTTTCGTTCGACGATGTCTCACGTGTCACAGTTAAGTACGAAAGCACCGGCCAACAGGCTATCACCATCGGAGGTATCGAGCGAAAGCAGGAGCACGCCACGACGAATTTCATGCACCCACTCGCCACCGACGCCAGCAGGCGCATGACGCGCAGACAGGATAAAGTGGACCGACTCCATGAAGTCTAAGACATTTTCTGTACCGTGCGATGACCTTCGCCTTGGAGAGACTCACGGCTATACATTCGAGAGATAGTCCCGCCACATGGAGTACCAAAGATCCATGCGTTAAGCCCGGGATAGGACCCGAGGTTTACTCGCACACCTTTTAAGAGTTTCCAAAAGGCTAGCGTGCACACCTACCGACGACATGAGTACGCTCCACCCTCGTATTTATGGTCACTGAGACTATATGTGCATTAGATGACATGCACGAGCATGCGTCTCCGGATCATAAGGGCAAATTGGAGGAAAGACGGTTCTGTGAGGGAATCTCCGCCTACAACAGCTTACCGTGAGCATACGAATGGCACCGTATGAGGCATTGTATGGGAGGCCATGTAGATCACCGTTATGTTGGACCGAGGTGGGAGAGAGCTCCATCACTAGTCCTGATCTGATTAGAGACACCTCCGAGAAGGTGAGCTGATACGCACAAATAAATAGCCTCTCACGCCCTTGAGTCGTCGAAGAGCTGCGTGACGCGACGGCCGACCCTAGAGTTCGAGGTCGGGATCATGTCTTCTCAAGGTGATGCCCAAGAGAGGAGTGGTCGCCCTAAGAAGCGGAAGCTATCGAGGTTCACTGGACCCTTCGAGATACCAGAGGTGCAGGCACCGCTAAGGCATCGGCTAGCATTACCGCCCCAACATATCGTGTGTCCACGAGGTGTTTCACGCTCCATGTTCGAAAATAAACCCATCCAATTTCATGTGGTGGATCGGGGATGACTGAGGTTGACATGGATGGGACCTTCGAGGAAAAATCGCTGTGCATTATCGACACCGCGATCAAAGTCGGCACGAAGACCCGTGAGGCTAGCGAGAGTGCACTCACAGTATCTGGGCTTCGAGCTTTATGAGTCCACATGGGGAGCCGGGAGGACACCCGGCCACCTATCCCTTCTTGTTTATGGATGAAGGTATGTGGTTTAGTCGCTTAAGATTTAAATGACCGTTACATGCATGGTATCGCACGCTGCATACGCATGTGATTGATTGTAATTGTCCGTAATTTTAATAAATTCCTTGTAAGGAGGGAGTAACGAAGACCGAAATTCCAAATTATAATATGGCGAAATCAGACTTATTACAAAATTGAAATTTCAATAAAAAATCCGTAATTTATTCTCTAGATCTCGGGGATGATGAACGGATTTCACCGTTGAATCGTCTCGAAAAATCTAGTTAGCACGTGAAATTTCGTAATATTCGATATAGCCTGAGTTAACATGTTTTTCGAGATGATCGCGCTCGTGCCAGAACGATTTTCGGCGCGACGAAAGTCACATGGCACAAGTACTCATGTACCATAAGTGGTGGGCGGAGTAGAGAAATGACGTAAAATGGACGCCGAGATAGTGCCAATGTCAAACCGCGAAAAGTTAAGGAATTAATAAATAAATGATTAAATGATAAACTAATCAAATGAGCCATGCTGTCGCCTTCCAAAATTTAAGTGACCAAAACAAAATGGTAGAACAGAGCCTCCAAAGGTCATTGCATTTTGAGAGAAATTTAGAGAGAGAGAGAACTTTCAAAAATACTGGCGATCCGAATCAGTCTCGCAGCCTTTCGGACAAGAAGGAGAACCCGCTTCACGCGGAGTGAGGGCTACGCGTTGACACCGGATTGCGGAGTTTTGATAAACTCCGAGAGGTAGGGGTTTCTCCCTACTTGAGTTTTATTCCCATTTTAAGTGCTTTACTTAATGTTTAAGCTGAATGTGAGGGGGTTGCCCGAGAAAGTCCCCAAACTCGGGACCGAATTGATATAATTGAACCAAACGGAGCAGCCCGTGATCGCCCATCACTGTTTTGGGTTAATTTAAGTGTGCATTCATGTTAACTATGTATTGATTGGATTGGAGGCCTAAATGGTCAGAAACTGAAGTTCATCAAGTGAACTGATGATTGTGATTTTTCAGAATAGTAACCGAGGGTTTCACTATTCCTAAACTGTGTTCAAAAAATATATTTTTTTGAAAATAGTATGTTGGTCGAGTAATTCAAGTAGAATCACTGCTCGATCATTAGCCCAAGTGAACTAATTTTGATGTATGAATTAATTAATTTACATGACATGATTGTGTGAATTAAAATTTTTGTAAATATATGTATGTGTATATATTTACCTGTGAATTAGATTGTATTAGAATTGGCATACATGCATTCCATATACACTGGAACACCCTAGGACTATAGGAGTGAGTGCATGAGATGAGTCTAGAAAAAACTGCCTCGGGAGGGTTGTCTAAAAATATTACTTATCTGGAGGGTAGTCCAAATTAAAAATATCAATCAGGTCGAGCGCCCAATCATATTCATCTGAGGGTAGAACCACAAACAAATAATATATCAATCAGTTTAAGCGCCTTAATCGATATTCACCTGAGGGTAGTTGTCCATTGTGTAACAACAATATATCAATCTTCTGAGCTACCAACTGATATATATATATACACACTCTGAGGGTTGTCCACAACAAAACAAAATAATAATTTTCATACGAGGCTTAGGCTGAAAGTGTGATGGAGCTCCTGAGACCTCTGGATCCGAGTTGGTCATGTGTACATTCACAGATCATGCATTTGCTCGAATGTGTGTTTTCATTGGAACATTGCACTGCACTTAGGTGGTGAGTAGCCCACTTAGGGCGATTCCACTACTGAGCATTAGCTTACCCTGTCGAGGGATATTATTTTAAAAGAACAGGGAGCGTGCGAGGGGACGGCTTGTCCTAGAGACCGAGGATTAGAAGAAAGCCGGGTTGTGGCTTTGATGTATACATGTATTAGAACTTTTTAAGTTTAATGTATGTATCAGAGCAAGAGTAAAACATATTAACTCTTGTAACCATTTGGGTATATAGCTGGATTCATAGTCGCATGTATATCAGTATTGTTTATAGCCCAAGTGGCTTTAAATCATAAATCATATATCGACTGCTTGGGGATGTGCTTCGTGCCCCAGATCCGGGCAGAGCTCCCCGTACAAAGGAGACTGGTTTATGAAAATGCTCCGTCACCCGATACATTCACGAGTATTCCTTTGGCGCTTGACGGTAGTCAACGTGACTCCCGAGATTTGGGGGCCAATACCAATTAGTGGGAGCCAAGTAGTTTTATGTTGCTCTTATGAAGTTTGTATCTCGATTCATTACATTTTTGTAATATTTGAATATGTATCAACTTTGCATTCAATTGAGGTATTTTGTGAATGTAGATCATCAAGTCAAGTACATATAATTGTTGGAAAACTTTGAGGCATCGTGGTAAACCCTGAAAGTACGTGCTATAAGTACTTTGGCATTGTAGCCTTAAATTTCTTCAATATGTCTTGCTACACATAAAGCACGCTTAACTATCAAGGTAAGACATATCCAAAGTTCATCGAACCATGATGGATATTCTCCAGACACACTAGGTTTTGTGACACTTAAGGAGAGAGAATTGGGATCAACAAAATGGATAACACATGAAGTATCACTCATTATGAGGTATTGTCCATTTAACACACTACCATATTGAACTATTATCGCAGTTGAAAGCCTCGACCATGGAAGGCTCACGTGAGTACATGCGCTACTCGCCATGATTCGGTGTTTGAGACTTTATGGATGAGATTGACTATTAAGAATAACTTAGACCAATATGAGGGTGCGCACATATCGCTTTCAATTCAATATCGCCTGCCGAGTATTCTGTAAGAATTTCTTAATGTGGGCTATATGACTTGAAATTAACTAAATTAGTTTGGTATAATAAAATGCGGTAGATATACTGGATTCTTAATCGCCCACGGTTGGCTACAAGGGTCGAGTACTACCGCCCGTAATGAGGGCCTATGGTCGAAGACTCTATAAATAGTGCTCTCAAGTCCCTCCCTAACCCTAATGATACATTACTGACTCACATCCGTGATATGAGAAAACTCTCCTCCTCGTGAGTGGCAATCCATTAGGCCGTTGTTTAACGAAGGGATAGGAGAAGATCTTGAGTCTCGTGGTTCGACCGCCGCTAATTCCGTAAAGCATGACGGATTCAAATCGTACGCGAATCGACAATTCTCTCCGTTATTGTGTTTTGTTTTCTAATTATGGTGATCCTGGGCATGCCATGTTCGTGGCCTACAGGTAGAAGAGGTTTTTTCAATTTTTTGTTGATGAACAGTGATTAGCTATATTTGCTCAAATATAGTTGATCAGTGTTTATCAGCACTAGTTTTACTCTCATTATTGTTCTACTGCTGAATCTGGATTTTTTTAATTTAGCATCTAAATTTAGCTTTTTACTCCACTACTAGAGATGCTATAAGGAGGGAAGAAGGTGATAAGGGACCCATCAACTTCAGCATCTTTATATGTCTTAAATACTTTAATTAAAAACTGATATCTATCGGTCTGACTTTTGTAGGGAAGTGAAGCTACCTAGATGCTATCCAAGATTCTGTAGTGGAGCATGCTGTCCAGAATATTCTATATATGCATGTAGTGAAGAATATTCAATAAGCACATTAGGATGCGTGACCGGCTGGCTTGATTCTAGCTTGCTGACTTTATATATGTAGGGGTTCATTAGATTAAGACTTTTAAACATATTTATCAACTATTGAAATTTATGGATGACTTTTACAGAATTTTATTTAAAAGACTTTTATTTCCTTTACCGCAAGTGAGTTGCTCTGTTGTTAAGAGCAACTAATCACTTGCTGCAAGCTAAGCTGCCTATCATTAATGGCTAATATAATATACTACTACGATATATATTCTTCTCCGGCAAGTAAATGGATCTTTTTACAGTTTTCCATCCGTAGGCATTTTGATAGCCAAGCTTTTCACAGTTTTCCATATATATACATACAAGTTCTCCCGGCCCCAAGCGCAAAGAGCTCAGAAAACATATATAACGTACGGCCTGGTCTCTGATATCTGGGGGTTGTTGATCGAAATTTGGCAAATCTTCCCATTCGGCAGTATAGGGCAGCTGTAACGGACTTTGACTCGGGGTCCGGGATAAGCAACGGACGAGCGCACAAGGAGAGTTATGTTGGCTAGCATGCACGCAGCGTATGAATTGAAAGAGAATATCATGTCTGCATGCGAACAGGCGTGTCAGGAGTTGGAGACGCTCTTCAGAGGTGCGCGCAGGAGAATCGACACGACACTTGGGAGTCAAGACATGCCATCCGGAGGAGCGCAAGGCAAGCGCAGAGAGCTTGTCGCTAGTCGAGGACTTGACAATAAAGAAAAGTGTTGACCTACCATGTGCAAACTGATCAGAAGCTGGAGTCGCTTTACTAATAAGCCTGAGACAGGGCGAAACCAATCAACATAGAGTATGAAGATGGAGGTGTGGAAGGCTAGGTCCCTAAATAGGGTGTCGAGAGGGACTGCCACACGAGCCATGCCGCTGTGAAAAATTAGACCTGTGACAGCAACCATGAATAACCCACATTGGGAAAGAGAGACACCTTCCTTGGAAAGGGACTTGATTAATTGGGAAAGTCATGAATTAAGAGTCAAGCATTGTTCAGTCATCTATTAAGTTGATCTTTTAAGTTAAACTCTTTTATTAGATTTGAATACCTTATCTATAAGAACCAATACATAACAAGAAAAGCTCTTGTTATGAAAGAAGGCTATCCAATGCCCCCCCAAAAGACTACTAATTTTGAGATGCTAAAAATGGCAGGTTTGGCATTTCAGGCATTGATTTAAGATAAGAGTTAAGGAGATTCTGAAATTGCCCATCTCTCTTATCCATAATTGAGAGGGGCAGTTTGGGAATATTCGGGGCAATCATCACTTTGTTGAATTAAAAGGAAATTACTTTTGATCAGATAGCCTAAACCAGCCGAACCACCTATTTCCATTTTTTTTTATCACAAATCAATGACGAACTTAGCCTTAACCCGAGGGCATGTGCCTCACTTAATTTTTTTTTTTGTAAAAAAATTCTTATTTGTAACCTGTTAGATTTGAACCTTTATCATTAATTATTATCCTCCGGAATCAATCAAATCTTATGGTATTATGTTACTATTCTAAGTCTATCAATATATATCCTATTTGAACTAAATTTATGGACTCGCCACTGCCTAAACTGATTTTTTTTTTTCTTACATCTTGCAAGAACTTATGATTAACATTATTATACCTAAGATTTCAAATCTAATGAAACCGGCCAAACGGAAGGCGTGGGCCTAGATGGCAAAGGTTAACAGTTTTGAAATAGGGCCACTCAATTCGGCTCATCCGGACTACTCTCTCACTCTCTTCTCCCCCTCACCTTTGTTGGGTCATTCCTTCATTTCCTTTTTCATGGCGGTCCCTTGGACCTAAAACGAATAATATATATATGATTGGATCAAGTAACAACAATTAAAGACTTAATTACGCATTTGCATATCGATTTATTTTATTGTGAGATTTTTTTTGAAGAATTCATCCATTCAAACAATACCTATATGTAAGATTTCAAATCCAGTCAAACGGCTCACATGCCTTAATCATATGATACATCGTTCAACATTACAAAAAATTAGAGCATAAAGAGGACAGATGTCCGGCGTTCAAGTCCCAATAAATACAATTTAATACATTATAATCAGTGCCTTAAATCGGCTAAAAATAAAAATGTTAATCCAAACCAAACGGGCTCGAGACAGATTTGGAAGAAAGCCGCCAACCGGGCCCATCCCGAATGCGGATAAGAAACGGAGGGACGCGATTGCCAACTACACTCTCACTCTCTACTCCCCCTCACCTCTGATGGGTCTTCTTCTTCCAATTCCTCTTCCATGGCGGTCACCGCCTCGCTGTCCTGTATTCGACTGCATCATCCATCGCCAAAAACCCAAAATTTCCCCTCTCACTCCTCATCCTCATCTTTATCTTCCTCTTTCACTCAAAACCCTTTGCAAACCCATCTCCAATTGCGCCTCCAACCAATCCGATCTCCGAAATCCAACCTTCCCGTCATTCAGATGAGCATGGAGGCCGGCGTGGGCGTCATGGGAACAAAGCTCGGCATGATGAGCTACTTCGACCCGTACGGGAAGGTGGTGCCGGTGACCGTAGTGGGGTTCCGGGAAGGCAATATCGTGACTCAGGTGAAGACGGAGGCGGCCGACGGTTACAATGCGGTGCAGGTGGGGGTAAAGTGGAGGGTGGTGGACGGAAGCTGACGAAGCCGGAGATGGGCCATTTGGAGAAGGCCGGTACGATTCCGATGAGGCATTTGCAGGAGTTCCGGCTGGTCGCCATGGCCCATGGATGGGTTTGAGCCCAATCAGAAATTGAGCCTGAAAAGTATAAAATATGATTATTAAGAAAAAAAAAGTATGGAAAGAAAATTTGGGAAAAAATTAAAAATAGGTTTTAAATTAATAAATTAATTTTATATGGCTTATTTAAACTCATTTTATTTTTTTTTATTTTTGCATTATATAATGATTAATAAATTTAAAAATATATAAAATCTTGAATTTTTTTTTATATTTTTCACAATCAATCTAAACATAATAAAATCATTTTTTTAATCTTTTTTTCTCTAGTATCTTATTATTATTTTTATCATAAATATATATATATATATATATATATATATTTTTCATGATCAATCTAAACATAATAAAATAATTTTTTTAGTATTTTTTTTATTTGGTTACTTTTTAGGTTCCAAGTGGAGATACACGAATAACGAAAAATTACTTTTAGAGTTACTGAACATAACGGTAAAAAGAATATAAAAAAAATATTGAGAAAAAGAGGAGAGAAAACAAGTTAAAAGATTCTTCTCCTACTTTCTCTTAAATATAATGATAGATGAAGCTTGAAGAAATTTCCATGTTTAGGATAATGGTGTAATTGAGTCGAGTTGATACGTAGCTCAAACTCAACTCGACTGATTAAAATTTGAGTTTCAAATTCGACTCGACAAACTCAAATAAAGTTAAAAAAAATCAATAAATAATTATACCTCGAAACTCCATTAATAAAATATTAAACTCGCTAAATTACGAATGAATCCATTTACTGATACTGACTGACAAGCTACTCAGGCTTAAGCTCGATTGGATCGAATCAAATTCAAATATTCTACGAAATACGCTGAAGAAATTTACGCCAAAGAATAATTCTTTAAACTCCTAATTTATGATATAATAATTAAATAAAAGAGAAATTTTATAAAATTTTGTATCCTTAGAGTTATATTTTTCCTATCTTATTTTTTCTCCCAAACTTTTTGGGTTTAAAAACTTAATAAAAATAAAACGCAAAGGATAGGAAATATTAGATGGAACTTTTTTTTATACAAGATGAAACTTAATGCTAGCTTATTTTCCCTTGCTTATATACAAAAGTAATTTAAAAGTGTGTTTTATTTAGAGAAATAATAATAATAAATTATAAAAATTATAATATCTTAATATTTACAAAATTTTAGGGAAAGTATAATATGTTACAGCAAATTTAAAATACTATATATATATCATCAAAATTAGATTTACATGGTTCAAAGTTACTCTCTAAAAAATTATTATGAATCACTAATATATTATCATAACTAATGAATGTACTACTATAAATAATGAATGATTAGTACATTATTTAGCTATGTTAAGAGATTGGCTATAATAATATATCGATCGATTTATAATTTTAAAGGTTAACTAAATCATAAATCTAATTCTTAATAATATATATATAATTATTTTCAAATTGAAACCCTAACACGTACTTTATCCAAAAATTTAAAAGTGGTCTAGAATGAATTTTTATTATTATTATTATTATTATTTTATGAAAAGGTTATTTTGAACCCAAGCTTTATGAATGGCCTAGATTGGGTGTGTCAAAGAATGTGTATCGTGCTTGAAGTTGGGGGAACAAAAAAAAAAAAACAAAAATGGAAGATAGGAAAAAAAAAGTTTCTTTTAGTTCATAGATATGATGATTTCCCACTAACTTTTCATGATGAGTTTGTTTGTTTGTATGTTTTCTTTTTTAAAGTGACTTTTTGTTATAAACGAAAGGTTTTTGAAATGAATGGAATGTGGCCTCGACCAAGATCACAATAACCGGACCAAGAGTTTTACAATGAATGGATTTATCCGAATTCCTGTATACATAAATCATCATTAATATCAGAATTAATATCTTCATTAATTCATACATTAATGAGGATATTGGAATGTCACTTTGGGAGCCTATAAATAGGCCTTCCCACCCTATGTATGATTTATTCTGGAAAAAACAAAGCTATCTTTCTTCCCATCTTGCTTCTTTACTCTTTCTAACTCTATTTCCATCTCTCGGGAAATTATTTTATTTTCTCGTACATAAGAGGGATCGACTATCTCCTTTAGATCATCATTAAGCAGCATTTTTAAAACGTTATTAGCACGAGTTTGCTCTAGAGGTAATCATCTAATTCCTACCTTAAAGTTAACCTTTGTTTTTTTTTTTTTAATCACATTCCAAAGGATTTTTTTTTTTAAATATCAAATCTTACAAAATTAGAGTTTGTAGCCCTTGATATTGTCATGGATCCTTGATACTGAGATCCACCTTGATGCTATGAATTTAGGAAATACAATAAAAGAAGGAAATCAAGCATCCCTGCAGGATCGCGCAAAATCATTAATTTTCCTTCGGCATCATCTCCATGAGGACTTGAAAAATGAATATCTTACAGTAAAAGATCCTCTCACTCTATGGAATGAGTTAAAAGGGAGATACGACCACCAGAAAACAGTAATCCTCCCAAAAGCTCAATATGACTGGATGCACCTGAGGTTGCAAGATTTTAAAACAGTCAATGAATATAATTATGCTTTATTTAGAATTATCTCCTAGTTGAAGTTGTGTGGAGAAAAGGTTACAGAGGAAGACATGCTAGAGAAAACATTCACTACATTCCATGCCTCGAATGTGCTCCTCGCAATGTTATGACGGATCACGGTGTCCAAAAAGCATTCTCAACTAATTTCATGTTCTCAGGGCCGAAGCGCATTAATGAGCTTTTAATGAAAAATCACCAATCCCGCCCGACCGGAACTGAACTATTTCCTGAAGTGAATGCGATATCATCTCAAACTAATGGACGTGAATGCAGGCCATGGTCGTGGCCTGGTCGTGGGTCACTGGGCCATGGAAAGAATTCTCGATACCATCGAACTCATGGTAATAACTCTATCCATAAAGGGAAAACTTCAATGCACCACCAGAAGTGGAATAATACTGAGACAAAACAAGATGAGAAGCATGCGCAAAATACGCCTTCCAAGAGCCATGAGAATACATGCCATAGATGTGGTATGAAAGGACATCATCGCTGCACTGTCAGACGACCAAACATTTGGTGGACCTTACTGTGCATCACCGAAAAGATGTGAGTAAAAATATGTAAACGAACTTTACTTGTGACGCCCCTATTTCGGGGGTCCTGTTGACAACCCGTCAACTTGTAGAAACCTGTAAATATCGAGTGTCCCGATATCACACTCATTTCCTACATATTTAATTCACATATAGTAGCTAGATTTTGCGAGACGATTTCAACGGTGAAGTCCGTTTCGTCATCTAAGATCTAGAAAAATTCCAGTTTTTCTACCAAAATTACCGTTTTACCCTTTTTCGAAAATTCGGATTTTTCTGGGGTTTCACACTACTAATCCTAAAGGACTAGACCTATCTTATTATGATGCATTATATTCTAGCAAATCCACAAGAAATTTGCTTAGTTTTAAAGATATTCGTAGAAATTGATATCATATTGAAACCATGAATGATGGTAATAAAGAGTGTCTTTATATTATCTCTATTGTTTTTGGCAAGAAACTTGTTGTTGAGACACTCTTAGCTTTCTCCACTGGATTGTATCATACAACTATAAAGCCTATTGAGTCATACGCTGTAGTGAACTAGAAGTTCAACGACTCAAAGACTTTGTCCCTGGCATGACAGCTAGGGTCACCCCGGGATCTTCAATGATGAGAGAAGGATCATAGAAACTCACAAGGGCATGAATTAAAAACCAAAAGATCCTCTGTCTCCATGTCACCCACTACAAGCAAGGCTTCACAAGGCAAATTGATAGTCGAAGCCATCTCATACCACAAAGTCAAGTTTGAGTCCTCGACATTTTTAGAAGAGCACATAGGGACATTTCAGGGACTCCATTCATCCACCATGTGGACTTTTTCAGACTTCCACGGTCCTAATAGATGCTTCACGAGATGGTCTCATGTCTGGTTTCCCATAACCCATAATATCGCCTTATCTAGACTTGCACAAATAATAAAATTACATTATAAATTTCCCGATTATTCAATCAAAAGTACCAAACTTTCACTCCGATTATCAGATGTCACGGATAAACATCGAGCATCTGCTGTTCACACTCATACCCAAAAATGGTTTAGCAGTCCTTATCAAGCGCCTTCGCTTAATAGCCATACCACTATTAATGAAAACTAAATTATCACTCTTTAAAGATGGGGACATGCTATTATGCATGCCGCAAAAATTAGTTCATATCTCGACCTATCATTTCTACCATGAGTATTCTCCTTTCCAAATTTGTACTCTTATGAAGCCACCAAATATATTTAATATAAGTATATTTTGGTTGTGCAATTTATGTACCAATTGCACCAACACATCGCACTAAAATGGGTCCACAAAGAAGACTTAGGATTTATGTGGGATATGATTCCCCTTCCATCATAAGATACCTTGAACCCTCAACAGGAGATGTTTTTACAACACGTTTTATTGACTGTCATTTTAATGAAAATTTATTCCCGCCATTAGGGGGAGAAAAATTGGTTCCAAAAGAATGACGAGAAATCACTTGGAATGCATCCGTAATGTCTCATTTTGATCCACGTACAAATCAAAGTAAACTGGAAGTTCAAAGGATCATTCATTTGCAAAATCTTGCAAATCACCATTATGCATTCATTGGATACAAAGAAAGTGACAAAGTCACATGTCCCGTCGCAACACCCAAAGACGTATCGATGTCCTCAAGAACAACTGACAAATGAATCTAAAAAACGCCTAAAGCGGGGGAGACCTTTTGGCTTAAAAGATACAACTCCTCGAAAGAGGAGAACACAAAGACACAATGCTAATATAGAACATAATGCTTATGCAAAGGCATATGTTGAACAAGAGACCCCTGAAGAGGTCCACAACAAAGAAGTAGCCCTTGAAGAGGCACAGGTACCTAAAAATAGTGAAATTTCAATAAGTTATGTGTACAAAGGAGATAAATGGGATCAAAACAATATTGTGATTAACAACATTTTTGCTTTCCAAGTGGCCTTAGACATCATGGTAAAATGATGAAGATCCCAACCACAAAATGGGAAGAATGTCGGAAATAGAAATGATTGGCCAAAATGGAAAGAAGCTATGCAGTAATTTAGAAACTCAAGCACGAAACGAGAAGTTTTGGACTGAGTCAAATACCTAAAGGTATAAAGCCTGTTGGGTACAAATGTGAATTTGTACGAAAGCGCAATGAGAATAATGAGATTGTGAGATATAAAGCACGATTAGTAGCATAAGGGTTCTCGTAGAGGCCTAGTATTAACTATGATGAAATATATTCACCTGTGATGGACGCAATCACTTTACGTTTTTTAATAAGCTTTGCAGTCTTTAAAGGACTGGATATGCGTCTCATGGATGTCATCACAGCGTATCTATATGGATCCATCGATAATGACATATATATAAAAATCCCTGAAGGATTCACATTACCTGAAGTGGTAAATGAAAAAACCTCGTAGTATGTGCTCAACAAATTACAAAGATCTCGATTAAAATGAACTCCACGCATGTGGTACAATCACCTTAGCAAGTATTTATTAAAAGAAGGGTATGCTAACAACCTTATATGCCCATGCCTTTTTATTAAGAAATCAAAAACTGGGAATTCGAGATGAAAGATCTCGTAAAAACAAAATTTTGTCTTTGTTTATAGATAGAGCCCTTCCCTACTGGCATTTTGGTTCACCAATCAGCCTATACTAAGAAAATTTTAAAACACTTTTATATGAATGAAGCCCACCCTTTGACTTCTCCAATGGTTGTCCGTTCACTTGATTTGAAAAATGACCTATTTCGTCCTTGTAAAAAAGGTGAAGAACTACTTGGTCCTGAAGTACCATATCTTAGTGCTATTGGTGCCCTTATGTATTTTGCTACTTGTACACGCTCATATATTGGTTTTCATGTTAATCTATTTGCCATATATAGTTCTGCTCCAACCCGAAGGCATTGGAATGGTATCAAGCACATATTGTGATATCTTAGCGAACATCCGAGCATGGGCTCTTCTATTCAAAAGAATAAAAGCAACAACTACTTGAATATGCAGATGCAAGGTATCTTTCAGACCCACACAAAGCTTGATCCCAAACCGGGTATGTATTTAGCTCTAATGGTGCTGCTATCTTATGGAAATCCGTCAAGCAAACAATGGTAGCCACGTCATCAAATCATTCAGAGATCTTAGCCTTGCATGAAGCCAGCCGTGAATGTATATGGTTAAGATTGATGATCCAACATATTCAGGAATCATGTGACCTCCCCTTTTCAAAAGACAATCCAACAACATTATTTGAAGACAACGATGCATGCATTGCACAAATAAAGAGCAGATACATCAAAGGAGACAGAACTAAACATATCTCTTCAGGGTTCTTTTACACTCATGAGCTCCAAAAGAATTGTGAGATTGACGTTCAACAAATACACTTGAGTGATAATCTAGCTGACCTATTCACTAAGGCATTACCAACTTCAACGCCAGAAAACTCAGATATAAGATTGGAATGCGCTTAACTAAAGGATGTTGATACTTGAGGTGTTCGCTTATGACTTAATCTTTAATGTATCAGATTTTTGCTTCCCTTCGCCCGTATTTTTACCCATTGGGTTTTTCCTGAAGGTTTTTAATGAGTACTAACATACATAATGTTGTACTTCTTTCGTTTTTTCCTAATCGGGTTTTACTAGCAAGGTTTTAATGAGGCACATTCGTAAAGGTGGTAATTCAAGGGAAGTGTTATAAACGAAAGGTTTTTGAAAATGAATGGCCACCCCGACCCAGATCACATAATAAAGATGCTCCGGATTCGTTGTTTTGGTAAATGAATGGATTCATCCTCGAATTGCACATAAATCATCATTAATACTATAATTAATACCCTCCTTAATTCATACATTAATGGTGATATTGGAAGTTGTCACTAAGCCTATAAATAGGCCTTCCCACCCTATGTATAATTTATCCCAGAAAAAACAAAGTTATCTTTCTCCCCATCTTGCTTCCTTGCTCTCTCTGACACTATTTCCATCTCTCGGGAAATTCTCTTATTTTTTCGTACATAAGAGGGACTATCTTCTTTAGATCATCATTCAGCAGCATTTTCAAAACATTTTTTTTATGAGTTTTAATACCATTTTTAAAAAAAGTTGGACCAAATAATGATTCAAAAGTCTTCTCTAAATGCTTACAAGTTTTATTAACTTTAATCACAAAATAGTCTAATCTAAAAAGATAAGATATATTTATATAAGTAAATATTTTTCTTTGTTTGATTATTAGAAAATATTAAGTAAAAAGAAAATTGAAGAAGGTCGTAGCCTTAGCCTAAGGGCATATGCCTAATCTCAAATTTTTTTGTAAAAAAATTCTCACTTGTATGGGTCGGCTCTACCTAATGACTTAAGTCCATTAGAGCCGTGGGCCAAAATGGTCTAGGCCAATTTGATCTACTTTTATTCGGGCCCGTTTTTAGCTAGCCTAGCCTGACCCTATGCAGGTAACGTGTAAAACCCAAATAAATTTGAATTTTTTCAAAAAAAATGGGGCAAACACAGTGAACTTACCGACCTACACCTTCTAGATTTTGGATTACTTAAACTGACCTCACCGTCGAATTTGTTCACTAAATCTAATACCTAGGGGCGAATTTCGTTAAATTCCGAGATAAGAATTTCATGCTTTTCGAGTAAGCAACAAAAATGAGTGGACACATGGCAAGCCATGTGAGTGACATATGGCAAGCCATGTGTCAGAAGGCATGCAAAGGAGAATGGATGTAGGACACATGGCAAGCCATGTGTCCACATGCATGCCAATGGAGAAGTCTATAAAAGAGTGAGGAAATTGGCCAGAGGAGGAGAGGAACAAAAAGGAAATGAAGGAAAAAAAAAAAAAAAAAGAGAAAGGGAGAGAAAAATAGGGGGGAAAGGAAATTGGGCTGCCACTAGCCAAACTCGCCGAACTAAGAAGTAAAGTCTCAGATATCGCATTTAGGCTACATTCCAAGAGATAGTGATTCTTCCTACTTTGGTTTATTTTCCACCACATAAGGATCGTGGTTAGGTTCGCCTAAGGGGTCAAGTTAGCTGATTTCGAAATATGGGAATGCTGCCATATTTTGATCCTACACATTGGTCGGATTTTAGGACTGGTTTTCAGGTGGGAAACCGAGGGACTTCTCGACTCAGTCCTTCATGTAAATCAGAGTCATTACTAGTGAAATTAATGTGGGCTAATCACCCAAATCTGACCTCGCTTCCTGCTATAGTCTATTTCCCGAGACTGCCACAATTTATTGTGTCCGGATTTTTGGGATCATTTCGCGCGTATTTCGCCCTACTTTCGCGGACTGCTTTAGTGGTCCGTTAACAAATCGGCTAGCACCAACCGACCGGTTCACTACGTTGGGACTAATCAGCCCTATTTTGGTGGTATGTTATGGCTTACTTGTGAGGTCTAAAATTATGGATTGTTTTAAAGTGTTATTGCTTGATTTTGTGATAACATGCTTGGATTGTTTTAAGGATATATATGTTTTAATATGTCAGTAAATCGACGAAATGTTTGGAAATTATATGCTGACATAACCGATAAATCGTATGTTGGAATTTTCCATATGACATTCATTACATATGAGACATGTAATTGATATGAAATGACATAATGCATTGCATTTGCACTGAGACATCGCATTTAATGGGTATAAGTGTAACACCCTAAATTATACCCTAGTAGTTTATTACATGTTTAGGGTATAATATAAATAAAATTTGCATTTTTCGGAAATTTAAGTACTAAGGGTAAATTGGTAAAATGCCACATTAAGGACCCAAAGGTCATAACACAAGAAGATGATATGTTAAAGTAGGAATTGGATAAGTTGATTTGTAAATAGAAGTAAGTGGGAGGACTAAAATGGAAAGATGAGAAGTTTAAGTCCAAAAAGGGATAGACCAAACATGGTCTTCTAAGAATTTGGGGATTTCCCATTTTGTTTGCTTTGGAAGCTAGGGATACGGTTTTGGGAGAGAACCAACTTTTGGTTGCTTGCCTTCATTTGCTTTGGAGATCTGGGGCCGTTCAAGTTCAAGAAAAATAAGGTATGGAATTCATGTATGGTCTTATATGTATGGATTTGTTGGTTAGGAAACCCTCCTAACTCTCCATTTGCCTATGTTTGGTTTATACGAACCCTATCTCTGTATAAAAGCGATTTTTGTTGGTTTTAGGGTCGGGTTTTTGGGTTTCTGCTGAGAATTTTGGATGAAAGAGGCAAACTCGTAGAAATCGCAGTGTGAATAATGGTGACTTAAAGATGAGTATCCCAGATTTCAAAGTTGTTTTTTGGTCCTAAGGATATTGAAAATTTCCAGATCGAAAGCGAGCACTTACTCAAAGCCGTTTTTTATGTCCAAGGGATGTTGAGTACCTGGCACTCAATGCTGCTTTTAGTCCGCAGGATGTCGAGTACTCCAGATCAAAGCTGAGTACTCCAGACTATAATTGCTTGAGGTTCGAAAGGGCACCATTTCAAGTATGTGATTAAGAATAAAATATCAAGCCTGCAGAATACATAAGGGGCACTGTATGCCTACTTAAGATCGAATAGCAGCACGACACTCCCGCTAAAGGTTACGATATCTTTGTTACGTGGGCAAGCACTGCCCTCGCTAGCGCTTCGCACTCCCTCTTAAGGCTACGACACTTCGCTATACGGGCGTGCACATCTCTATTCAGTACTTCAACACTCCTGCTAGTGTTATGACACTTCTGTCACATGGACAGACACACCTCTGTTTAGTACTGTACTATACCTTCGGGTACCTATTGTGTTGTGTCCCTATCATTCATTGTTACTGGTCTATACATGCAAACATTTATATGATAAGAATTTGAATAATGAACAATAAGAAAGCATAAGAAATCAGTTAAGTTCTGTATTGTACCTACGTGTATCTTCTGTATAAGATCTTTGTTCTGAACTCCTATCGGAGATATGAAAACCACGTCATAAGAATTATGTTATATGAAAACTCTGTTATAGAATTCTATTATACGTAAATTCTTACATATGCATTATGTTATATGTATCTTGTAATTGTAGACCACTTCAAGTGGTCATTTGTTATTCGCTTCCCCACTCAAGCTATGCTTTAGCACGGTGTTTGCATCCGTGCAGGTACTCGAAGAGGACATCCGAGGCATTCCACATACAATGTGGCCAACACACACTGTGGAGTCCAACTCGATGTAGGTTTTGATTTTTTGGTTTGGAATGTAACAACGTTTTTTTTTTTTATTTTTTATAATAGTGAAATTGTAGCACAAGTAAATGAGACTTGGGAATATGTACAGGACAGTTTAAACACCACTACGGTGGTAGTACTATAAGTTTTATTTCCTTATGGATTTATATCTGAAATGAGACGAGGGTGGAAGATTTTGTCCCCTAGGTTGCTCCGATATCGTGGTCTCCGCCGCTAGTTAAGAAGAAGAGGATCTAGACGGGCCGACCTCATTCATAGCTTTAAGGAGTCAGCAAACTGGGCTCGCTTAACCTGACAACCGACAAGCACCTCGAGGCTAAGTGGGTGAGGTCGGACAACACGCGGCCAGTGGGGGCTTAGAATAGCAAGCGATAGTCATTATGGACTCGCCTGAGATGGGCTTTCATGGTCAACCAACTGTGAAGACTACTCATTTGTCTGATTTAGAAGAGGTTCCTCCGAGTCATGAGGAAGCCCGTGGGGATATTCCTTCGGGAGCGCAGATCGCAGCCTGGGCCATCCCAGCCATGTTGTCCTGTGCCGGCGTAGTAGGTCACAACGTTCCCTAACCGACCGGGCTGCTTATATTCTTATATTCCAACATAGGCCAAGCTCCCATTTGAGGAAGTGAGTCGCCTCCTAGCCCGAAGGAGCCCATGAAATTATTAGCGCCGAGCCATTCAACCTCGGGCAAATCCGGGCCCCATTTAGAGCAACTGCACTGCAATGCGATGCGCCGGGTCAAGGTGCGAAATGAGGAATGGTGAAAAATATGCCGCTTCACCCCGCCTACACTTGTAAGGAAGATCTCGGGCAAAGGCCGAAGATGGCATGCCGACATTTAATCGTGAATCTCAGCCCAATCGGGCGTGAGCCGGTAGCGTTGATAATCAAGATGATCGCTTCTAAAATCATTATTTAGTCATGACTGTATTCTAATGTGCTATTTCGCAGCGTCACGCTTATCCTAAGACAGTCCTACCAAAGACCGAGTTCCATGCTCTACCGAGTGATGCGTGAGAGTTTGCAGCCTTTAGCGCCTAATCTACGGCTTTACCATTGCAGGCTGAGCGCCCTTGATCAAGAGGAGCCAAGCCCCGACGCCGAGAAATGGTGCCAGAGGAAGCCAAAGGATGGCCCGCCGAGACAGAGAGATGTCGCCCCACGCGATGCCCTTTGATGGTACGCATGGACGCCGATGCCAAGCAGGAATGCCAGTGGCTGGGGTGGAGTCCGACCGCCAGGTGCAAAGTTCTTGGTCAGAAGGAAGCTAGGGCTAAGTCGCACGACGATTAGCCGTCTGATCGATGAACAAGTCTCTTTGCTTTTAAAACTCGGGACTTGCAAGGATGAAATATCTGCTATCCGAGCACAGGCCCTTAGAGAGAATGAGGCCTTGAGGGAGGCTTGGACGTGATTTTTAACTATGGGTACAGCTTGTCGGGTTCAAGACATAACATTTGTAGCCTACCCAAAGTTCCAGACGGATACTGTGCACGCCCTGCCGTTATCTCCGTGAGTTTTAATTAACCCCATGCCCCAAGGCATTGTCCCACCAAGCCGCTCCATTGATGTCCTTCCCGATGAAGCAAACCAACGGCCCGGTGGGGAGGCCCTGCTGTAAAGGCTTGGAGATGTAATACGCCAGCAAGGCGAGTGAGCATCCTTCTACCATCGCATTGGCCTAAGAACCTACTTTCTCATAATAACTAGGGAGAGTGATGGACATGGTGTTACTATGGTTACTTCATAGTCGCTCATCGAGCTCTATTTCGCTTCATGTATTTCTTCCCGTGCTTTCGTTTGTTGCTTTTGAAACCAAGTTTAGGAATAAAGCATATACATCAATGGTGGACATGTGATGTTTACTTAATCTGATGTGGGTGTTTTACTTCAAAACTGTTAATTTATCCGAGTAAGGAATGGCGCACTGGGTAGAACATCGCCGTTTATGGGATGATCACTCCGACTAGCTAGGTTCATTGACCTTTCTTCTATTGCTTCCTTTCTCGGATATCTTAATGAACCAACCGAGTACCGACCATATTGGGTCGGCATGACATCAACCTTATCCGACTCTCAGAATCGAACCAACTCGGGGCTAGCAAGGTGGCATCATCCTTATTCACTTTGTAATCGAACCGCCTAGGGCATCAAATCAACTATATCGGGGGCCTGAAGACATCAACCTTATCCGGACTTTGTTATGAACCAGATGGGCATCAACCATACTGGGCCGGCAGGACATCAACCTTATCCGGACTTTGTTATGAACCAACCTGGCATGATCAAACATATTAGGGTCAATAGACATCAACCTTATCCCACTTTGCTAGAACCACCCATTAACCATACTAGGCCGACAAGACATCAACCTTATCCAGACTTTGTAATAAACCAATTGGGCATCTACCATACTGGGCCGACAGGACATCAACCTTATCCGGACTTTGTAATGAACCAGTTGGGCATCAACCATACTGGGCCGACAGGGCATCAACCATACTAGGCTAACAGGACATCAACCTTATCCGGACTTTGTAATGAACCAGCTGGCATCAACCATACTGGGTTGGCAGGACATCAACCTTATCCGGACTTTATTATGATACTTAGGATATGAACAAAGTTAGAAATTGAATAATTATTTATTGATAGTACCTTTTGAGATGCATAACATTCCACATTCTAGGTACATGCGTCCCGTCTAGTTTGTCTAAAGCATATGATCCGGATTCTCCGAACCGGGATACAATATATGGTCCTTCCCAATTTGGCTAGAATTTCCCAGCTGATGGGTCGACTGTATTTTCGAAAACTTTTCTTAGGACTAGGTCCCCCGGCTACAACATACGGGGTTTCACGCGGCCTCGTTGTGCGCTTTAGTCCGCCGTGGTATGATGCTATCCAGACAAATTCGCCGCTTTCGCACTATCTCGCCAGGTTCAGATCTTCTTTTGATCTAATAGCTTCAACATGATTGTTCGGGGTAAGTTAGTTTGAAGCGTGGGCATGCCGATTTTTGTTGGGACTATAGCTTCCATCACATAAGTGAGCGTGAAGGGGGATATACCGGTTGGCCGATGAGCTGTCGTTCTATAGGCCCATAATACCCCGAGGAGTTCATACAACCACTTGCCCTTAGCTGAATCTAACCGTTTTTTAAAGGCGGTTAGTATGGTTTTATTTGAGGCCTCCGCTTGGCCATTGCTCTGCGGATACCGCGGAGTGGAGTATAGATTCTTTATCTTCAATTCCTAGCAGAAGTTTCTGTATGCCCGACTGTCGAATTGAGGCCCGTTATCTGACACAATCGATCGCAGAACTAACCTGCACGATAAATTTTCCAGATGAAACAGTGACATCCTTATCCTTGATTGATGCAAAGCCTCGGCTTCTATCCACTTGCTGAAATAATCACGCTACCGCTAATTTCCTGTTGGGCAAGTGAGGGGAAGTGGCCTCACCTATGCCACCGCCCCATCGGGTGAACACCAAGGGCCTGTAATGGAAATTAAACTCAGCGGTGATCTCGAGACAAGTGGCTAGTCGCTGGGCATCGATTACATTTTCAACATAGTCACGGCCACAGATTCATGGTCAGCTAATGATACCGTATGGGCTCAGGTGCTAATGTTCTAACGCTTCGATGATTCCCATATATCCCTTCTCATGCACTCCGCGAATACATATTATCCTTGTTCTAAGATTTAGGCACTTCAAGTACGTGGCCCATTCAAGGACCGCGAAATAACCGCCGATTAACCAAAGAGAACTCCACCGCCCCGGATTTGGACTCAGGCTTTGCTTCGCCATATGGGAGTTCTCCCGTATTGATATACTGCACTACGGGGTCCATCCAGGAAAAGGAGACTTCGTCCACCTGGTTTACCCGAGTAGTGACAATTGACTTTAATCCATGGTAATAGATGGGCGTTCACTGCTTCGCATTAGAAATAAAGTGGCAATGGCGCTTAAGGCGTCCGCTTCTCGCTGCGCCTGGGCTGACATGCCGGGCTTTCGAAATAAAAGTTGTCCGGCAATGCTTAACTAGCGATACATATTTCGCCATTCGGGGTCTCACGATTCATATTCTTTCGCCCACCGCCCCACGACTAATCATGAATCGCTTCAATCGTAGCTTCCACGCTGTATTAACAGAATCGGTTAGTTTAACTCGACTAATATGGCTTCATATTCTGACTCGTTGTTGGAGGCGTTGAATACTAGTTTCTATTTTTCCTACGGAGATTTAAGTCGCAAACCGATGCCGGCCCGGCCTGGGGGATGCCCCGTCCATTAAGGATCCAAACATGTCATATGCTACCCCCGTCTCACCCTATCAGATTTATGCTAGGAAATCCGAACTCCATCTTATTCTGGCCAATCTTGGTTTGTACCGAATACCGAATTCGCTTAGTCTAATCACACCAGCCATCCTCCCTGGGATAAGCCGACTCATGAATGATTATCAAGAGGAAGGCTCTAGCACAACAATGGGTGTGCCTCGAAGCACGGCGAGCTTCTTCGCTGCTACCACCCGAAAGCTACGCAGCCTTGCCTCGGCGGGTCAGACGGTTCTGCGGTTTGGCCAAAGATTTGCTGACAAAAAACACTAGCCTTTGCTTTTTATTCTCATCTTCTTTGAACAATGCAACATTTACTGATACATCTGAAACTGATAAGTACATGAAGAGTGTTTTGCCGACTTCCGGGCTAGCAAGAACTGGAGGTTTTGGCGAAAATCGCTTGATAAAGATGAGGGCTTCATCACATTCCTCATTCCACCCAAACATTGGTTCCTGAGGGTAGCAAAGTCAGACTTTGGAACCCGCCTATAAACGAGAGATAATACTGTGGCTTAACTGCCTGGTTAACTATCACTTTCTGTAGACTAGGAGCCGTATCTTGTGTAATAGCTTTAAGTTTAGCGGCTACTCTGAAGGCCCTCTCGAGTTACCATGAAGCCCAAGAATTGGCCCGCTGAACCCTAAGGCTTACTGTAAAGGGTCAGCTTCATTTCGTATACCCCTCGTGGAGTTCAAAAGTCTTCTGCAAGTGTTTAGTATGGTTCACGTTTTGATCACAAGATGTCAGTCATTATAAACCTCCATGGTCTTTCCCAAGAATGGTCCGACATTTTGGTTACTGCCAAATTTCCGATAAGCTGCCCCGCATTTTTAAGCCAAACTAAGATTACATCAGAAGGTATCAGCCGTATGGTGTGATGAAAGTTGTCTTCTCCGCGTCTGGCGGATGCATGGGTATTTGATGATATCCCGAGAAGGCGTTCAGAAATGACAACATCCCATGCTCCTACTTGCATCAACGATTTGTGGCCCATCCCTGGTATGGAACCGTCTTTTCAAGGTGCCTCATCGAGTTTTGTACCCACGCACACTCTCCTTCCGCCTCGGGGACCACCACCACATTAGCCAACCACTCCAAGTATTCTATTTCTCTGATGAACCCCGCTGCCAGAAGTTTATCCACTTTTGGTTGAATAACTTGATATCTGTCCGGGTGGAAACACCTAATTTTCGTCAATCGACCGAAATGGGTTGAAATGACATTCGGGCCAGGAGAGGCGGAACTGGGTTAATGATGACCCGTCTAAGTGAGCCTAGGGCTAACAATAATCCCATATTATGGAGCGTACTTTGTCAGAATCGGTCTTCTTCAGATAGGAGGGAACTGGGATTTCATCCCGCTGCCAGTGGACATCGATTCTAGGGGGTCAACGGCCAATTGCTCCTTGTCTTCCACTTACGCGCTGACCAGAAGTTGCTATTTTGAGGCATGTAGTTTCAGGGCTGAATTATGTGGAGCTTCCGCTTCTATCGCCCAAGCATCTACCAACCTGGTAGCACCGCTGGTCGCTGTGATGGCTGCTCATAAGATCAACTTGCCTAACGTCGTCAAATAACCCGATCATTTTCAGGTAAAGTGACGACATTGCTTCACCATGCAACTACGCCGACTAACAATGGCGCTGTATGACCTAGGTCTGAAATCGGAACAGAGCTCACGACCATCTACCGCTCTAACTGGGAGGGCACGCGTCACCCATTGTCATTGTGGTCAATAAGTTGAAGCCGATAGATTCTCACAAATTTAACCCAAATTTCATCCAAGGAGATGTCTATCCACCGAACGCGGTAATGTGACAGATCGGGCCGCAGCCAAGCCAGATCAACCAAAGACCGTGCACATCAAAATCATCGACATAAGGTGAGTACAAGTCCATCATGGTGGAACAAATGACCCTCAACTGTTAATGGGGAAAGGATATTGGGTCGTCGACCGGTCGGACCATTCTACTACCGGGGTTGTGAGCGTGAACTCGTGTTTATTCTGCCCTGACTCTGGTCAGACGCAACATGCTCTTCTTTCCGGCGCTGGGACCGATATTGATCGTTAGTCAGCCGCTCAAAGATATAGTTGATGGTGGGTCGAGGCTCGTGTGGAGCTCGACGCCTACCGCTATTCTTCGATCAGGGCTATTTCATATACACGGACCATCTCCCGGATATACCTCCTGAGGTGGCCTGCCATGATCAATTTTTCTACCATAAACTTCAGGCTTCGACTGTAGCACCCCTTTCCGGTCCAACCCGATTGGCGGATCCGAACCGATTCTGAGATGCTCGCTTAATTCTTTTTATTTACCGTTTTCTTTATTTTATTTATTTATTCTGTTTAAATTTCATGACCCGACCCGCCGACCAATGGCGATTCGAACCGAGCTCTACTATCTAAACCGTTTCATTTATCTTATCAAAAAAACATTTTGTTTATGTCATTTCATTTTAGAGTTTTCAATTAAGCGGAAGCATTTCAAATGGTAGGCCCATAAACATTTACTTTTATACAATACGTTTACAAAATGGTGTATCATGCCTTTACAAATGATATACAAAACACTATTTCAAATATTAACTCTTTTGTTCACAAAATATCACATGTTCAAAAGAAATGATATCCATATGACTCCGGTATATACTTTATACACGCAACTTTCTTATATTCTCGCGCTATCTTGCCTTTCTTCCCCTCGCTTTAATTAAAACCCGCATAGATAAAATTCATATGTTAAGCATTTTTCATGTTTAGTGGTTCTATATAGTTCTATATACAAATTCTAGTTTAACACGAAATGCATTTATCATAAAATCATGCCTTTTATACTCATGCTTATTCATTTTCACATGCTTTCACTTTACAAACCATTGATCATATCAAAATATGCATTTTCACATGCTTTCAATTTACTTAACTCAAATCACGATTCAAACATATACCCCAAGGATGTATTTAGCTTCATAAATCCCATTTTACACTCATCAAAGTTTGTTATTTCACTTTGTCTATACAATTTACATTCATGACGGATTCCGTTTGGTGAATCTCATCATTTTTGTCATTCGGTAATGTGCTTACACATTTAACAATTTCAGTCTCCCATCATGATGGATGCAGATTGGTGCATCCCGCCAAGTGGGACATTTTAACAATGCCATACACCATCATGACGGATGCCGATTGGTGCATCCCGCCATGTTGGTCATTCGGTATATCGATTCAATTGAAGATGTCAAGAATTGACCAATTCGTTTATAATTCAATTAATCACTCACATGCAATTAATTGTCAAACATTTCTAATATCACATTTTCAAATCCATATGCACTTTCGTTATATCACTTCAAGGATATACTCATTCCATATACTCATTTCAGGCTTATTTAGTAATTAACAAACACTTGAAATATGAATATAATTTCGATGAACAAAGAACGAACAATACTTAAATCGGAATAGAGGTTCCCGAAGAACTAACCAAAGCTGTTGTCTCACGTTTCCTTCCCTTCGATCTCGGTCCTTAGGTTAGGTGATCCTCACCCGTCCCTAGTCAATAACAATTACACAACTCTTAGTGGATAAACAATTATTATACATTTTTAGTGAATGACAATTAATCTTCGTTAATCTGCCGTTGGGCATTAATTAAGTCCCGCTAAACGAACTAGCTTCGCCGAGGCGATGAGGTACGGTACGTTTTTAATTTAGTTTTATCCTTATTTGAACCCTCATTAATAATTTATTAGTGGTTCTAACTATCAAGGTAATGAACAGGTGTCTTCGTAAACAAATCCAAAATTTATCGTCAGGAATAGTAGCTACGCTTACTGCAGGCCTGCCGCAGCTTGTAGCTTTGTTATGCCTCAATAAGTAATTCCGAGGGTGCCATTTTTTACACTCACCTCGCCATGCAAGAAGGTATCCCACGCCTTACCAGTCTAAGCCGCTAGCCGCTGGTTCCCTACAAACAGAGGAGCCCGTTTTTGCCCAGATTTTCTAATTTTCTTCCCTTTTTGCGATTTCCTCCATAAATCCTCAAAATCTCAAAACAAAACATGGGAATCACTCCCAATAACATCCTAATATCATCATAAACCAACCATGAGCAAAACCCATGGATGGATTAGGGTTTTTCTAACCAAACATCAAATACAACTTTCTAGGGTTTAGGTTCATACCTTGAATCTCTTGAAACTCTATGCCCTAGCTTCCTTTTTCCTCCTGTTCACTGAAACTAGAAATGGGGATGATCTCCTACAAAACCTTGATTTCTCTCAACCCCAAACTCTCTCTTCTCTCCCATTCTCCTCCTCTCAAATACGTTTTTGCTCAAATGAGCATTTTAAGACCCAATGTGGTCTAATATCACTTATCCATTATAAGGCCATCTTTGGCTTCCTCATTAAATCCCATTTTTCATTTTTCTCACTTAAAGCTTACCAGTCTCCTTATTTGCACATTCACTTTTCATTTATCATTTAATTCGGTTTTGCATTTAAACTCTATTCTACTTTAATCTTTAGTCCTCATTTTTACCAATTCCAAATTTGCTCTTTACACCTAGGTTTATTTCCGAGTTCAATCAATTTCTCATTTTAGCATATAATACGAATCATATTCTCACATATTCATTTCACATTTCACAAACTTATTAGGATTTCCCTGAAACCCAAGTAAGTTTGATCTACAATCATAGCCAGAACATACAATAAAATTATTATAAAATTCTAGGTTATTTTTGGGGCATTACATCTACATCGGCTGGTCTCGTGTCTGGGTGGTCCCGTGGATAGTCACACTAAAGATTGGTTACGCTCAGGCGGATCGGGATCGAATGGTGTGGGCCATTTGAATCTGTGGACGATCCTCGATGAGCCGAAGGAGCCCGTCATACAGATGTCTATAGGCAACCATGAGGTTCCTCTTCCTTTCTCGATTGGTCTCGAGAGCCGCCTAGCACTCGACTTCTCGGTTCAGCCGACCTTAAAGGGCCGCCGCCACTGGGGCGTTTGATCATCACGCCTGTAGAGGCACGATGTTATCTTCCACGTTGAATATCTATCCGCTCCGCTTCAGATAATTCTTCCATTGTTATCGGCGATCTAGTGGATAGTGAATGGAAGAACTGTGTGGTCGGCCCAAAGCTCCTGCATAAATTTTAGAGGACCGCATCCATACTATATGAATCAATTTGTTGGATGCCCCCATCCCTAAAGAATTTCAGGAAATCACTGATAGACTCATCTTCCCGTTTGAGGATGGTTTGTAGAGAACTGATGTTTCCCTTATGTTGAACCGAGCACGGATACTGGGAAACAAATGTCGCCCACAGCTCACTAAACGTGTTGATAGATCTCCGCGGGAGTTTGTGGAACCAGCCAAGTGGCCCTTCAGCCGGGGCCGGAACACTTTATAATAAAACGGCCATCTCTCGTGAGATTGAGTATCATCGCCTGACACGCAGATGTGGTCATATCTGCCCAAGAGCCATCATACATGGCAAATGGCGTTATGACAAAGCTTACGCGGTACCGTATTTAAGATGTGCCGCCCAACTGGGATGACAACATATACGGTGTGCATATACTGGCTGGTGGTGCCCGAAGGTGGCACCAACAGATGTGATGGCGCCGCGCCTTCGCCACGCCGGTATCGCCTTCAAGGGCGTGATCCGACCGCCACCCCTCTCTCGCTGAATTCTCTCCGTATTCGGTGAGTCATGCCGCTGACGGATCGGTTGGAACGGCATGGGGGCCTCTTCCTTGATTCGACCTCTACTTGCTCTTTTTAGAGGGCAGATCCGAAGCCGAGAGCTACGAAGATACCTCATCGCCCGCCGCTACGCCAGCTGCCTCGCTGGATAGGCCTCACCTGCGCGTGGCCACCGCATACTTTCGTCGCTCTCCTTCCAGACGAGCCCACAGGTGATCGTTTTCTTGTTGTAGATGGTCGCGACGCCCGCACTCGCCATTTGTCCGCCCGTTCTGCCAGTTCCGCGTCCTAAAGCCAGCCAAGGAACCAGTCTTCCAGTGGACAGTTTGCCGGGATTGCCGCCAGCAGCGACCGGATCCTAAGTGAATTGTATGAATGAGCAGAACCATCGATTCTTCGGGGAAGTAGGGATCGCTTGATAGCCGACGGCCTCAAACATCACTGATGTGACTTTACTTACTGCTCTACGTGATCGCCAATTGTTGTCTCTGATTCGTGAGTCCATGGATCGTCTGGGCATGAACCTAACAAAGAAGAACCTCGCAAACAAACAACACAAGGGACCGGGGCGGTGGTGTGACTACGCTCCAAACGCTGCTAGTTGGGCGAGATCGTGAGCGCTTTCTTCCAAAGTAAATTCTCGCATATATTCACATACTCCATTCTTAGCTGCCTCACCTTTGGCAAGAAGATCATCCTCCACTTTCATGGAAAGATCCACCTTCAATGGGAAGTGGGCGATTGGTCTCGAAATGGAAGGGAGGCAGCGATCTCCCGACTTCAAACCGCTTCAGCAAACTGTTGCTCAGTCTTCCACCTCAAAGATCGCTTGATCATCTTAAGGGTGGTTTCAGGCGAGGCTCGCGGGATGATAAGTTTTCGTTGCAAAGAATTAAATTGGAACTCACTGGTCAGGCTATCTTCAAAGCGTGGCACCGACGGAGTGAGGACGATGTCCACAGGCTGGACTTTAGGCCTAGATCCATGTTCGTGTAGAGACGTTTGGGCCTCTTTTGGTTTTGATCCGTCAGCCTCTGAAAGGGGATGTTGGGCCAAATTTCATGGTAACCCATTATTTCTTCTTATTCTTCTCGCACTTCCTGCAAACCGCAGCTCGATATGATGATGGTGATGGTGGGTTTGGTCTTGGAACTTTGATTATGTTTGTGCTTTATTCTGTATAGTCTGGTGTGAGGTTCTGTTATCTTTCATAATAGGAGGCTTTCTGTGTACATTTTAAAGGGAAAAAAAAAAAAAGAATTGGGTATGTTTGGTTATTTTGAAAATTGTTTTTTGTTATTAAGAACAAGGAAAACAAGGAGAACTCGTTTGGTTCCTAGTTTTTGACTGTATAGAAAAACATAAAAATAAATAAATCAAAAGAAAAAGAACAATTTTAGAAAACATACCGTAATACGTTCTTGTAAGCTAATCAAATTCAGAACCAAACACACCTAGGTTGCATGGATTGCCTTTTGGAGAACATGCAATTTGCAAAACTATGAATTAAGTGTTTGTTTGGTATATGATTTCTAATTTAGAACTCTAATTTTATGTAATGTAAAATCTAATTTAGCTTTTTAATCTTCAAAAGGGAAGACATGTCCAGTGGAGTTAATACTAAAACATCCTTTTATGTTTTTCTTCCCAATTAATTTCAGTTTTTAAAAATAAAAATTTTAAAAAACATCAAATATTGTTTTCACAAAAATTTTATTATTAGAAATTGTACTTGTTTAAAAAAAGAAAAAAAGAAATTGGTAGTTATGTAAGGAAATGATTTGATTTTGGCAAATGTTAGGAGGATTGAAAGAAAATAAGAAATATATTTATAATTGATAACTTTTTTCAGGTATCATGTTAACTTTTATTTCATTTGGCTTTAATTTTTATATTAACATTAAAACAAATCCAAAATATATAAGGGCTAAGGAAAATAGGAGAAAAAATGAAAGGAAAGAAAATTTGGAGGAAAACAAAAATAGGTTTTAAACTTATTAAATTATTTCACAATTATTTAAATGCATTTCACTTGTTTTTATTTTTATTTTTATTATATATCAAAAAATTTAAAAATAAATAAAATTTTGAGGAATTTTAATATTTGATGTGTTTAAATAAAATATGAGAGAATTATTTTTTTTAATATTTTTTTTCTCTTTCATTGCTTTGGGGGTTTCAAATTGAGCCTTTAGATAAATGCAATTAATTATGTAAGAATAAAATTTCGTCAAATAATCTCTCATTTTAAAGACGAAGGTATGATGATAATATATGAAAGTTAAAATTAATGGTACACAGCAAAATTAATATAAACATATATGTATTTTACTTTGTTATCATAATTTTTTGTTGAATCAAAATAAATTAACGGTGTATGTTTATATAAACACATCTATCAATTATAAAATATTTATTTAAACTCATTTATTTACTTCTTTGTATTATATAAAGAATATAAATCTTGATAAATTTTGATTATATTTATTTATTTATATTTTTAACTATGAAGCCAAATATAATAAAATCATTTATTTTATTTCCTAGTACTTAAATACTTTTACGCGTGGAGCCAAGGAAATGACTATAAATATAAATATGAAGAAAAAATGACTTTTAGGGGTAATGAAAATAAAGGTAAAAAGAATATAAAAAATAATTGTGAAAAGAAGAGGAGAGGAAAGAGTTAAAAGATCTTCCTAATTTTCTTAAATACAATGAAATGATAGATGAAGCTTGAAGAAAATATATTTCTTTCCTTTCCTTTTCCTTTATGGACGCAAGCTCAACTCCACCACTTAAAATTCGAACTCTAATTCGAGCTTAATTCAATTGAGATTTTTATAGATATTCAAATTCGATTTCTTGGGCTTCTTTTTAGATATTTGAACTGACTAAAATAGTTGAGTTTTTTGAACTCGATCTCTGACAAAGTTTAAATCAATTAAAAATAATAATAAATAATTATAATCGAACCTCGATTCATAAAACTCAAATCAATTAAAAGACTAATAAATAATTATACTTAACTCTAATTCGATTACTAAAAATAAAGCTGATTAAACTAAAGAAACAACTCGAAATGAAGATTTGGGCGATATCACCTCGACTAACTATCGGGCTCAAGCCCAACTTAATCGAATCGAATTCCAAAAGATTCTACTAAATGGCGCCGAAGAACTCGACTCATTTACACCCATAATTTAGATATAATAATTAAATAAAGGAGAAATTTTTATAAAAAATTTGTATTTGAGTTATATTTTTTCCTATCTTATTTTTCTCCTAGACTTTTTGGGTTTAAAATTAATAAAATAAAAAGCAAAGGATAGAGATTAGATGAAACTTTTTTTTTTTGATACAAGATGAAACTTAATAAGGTTTATTTTCCTGATTATAAACAAAAGTAATTTAAAAATGTGTTTTTTATATGTATAAAATAATAATAATAATAAAATAAATTATAAAAATTATAATATCTAAATTATTTACAAAATAATTTATCTTTTATTTATCTATTAAATTTTTCTTTACATTTGTAAATACATGGTAGAGAGCTAGCGAAATATTTAGATGATAACAAATTAAATGAAACAAAAAAAAACGAAATGAAAAGCTTTTACAGTGTAATTCTTAAGGATAGAAATAGAACCCAGAAAATGGAGTCGTTTTCCCTTCCTACCCCATCCCCTTACAAAGAAAAGTGGCGGCAGAGGAGGGTATTATCGGAATTCGAAGCGTCTCTATTATTAACAGCGGCAACGACGACAACCATGTGTGGCAGTACTGGAAGTGCGCTGGAGAAAAAGAAAACAAATAAAATAATACGTGATAAGGCTAATAACAATTACTATAGTAAAAAAATAGTACTAAAATTGAAAAGAAAAATGAAGGATAGAGTTGCCGGATCTTATTTCAAATATATATATATATATATATATATATTGATTTTGGGTATTTTTTTGAAATTATTCTTCAATATAAAAGCTCTTCAAATTTTTTTTAATTTTTTTTAAACAAGAAGCTACTCTAGAAACGGGTATTTTGAAACTATTGTTTCATTTTAATGAGACTTCTTAAATTAAATTAAAAAATAAAAGATCTAGATATCTATTCTACCTGGTATAAGGAGACCATTTTGAATAAATTTTTTAGAAAAGGCGTAACATGCTACAATTGAAAAATGATTGTACGTATATCAATGCAATCGGATGAGTATGATTCAAGTTACTTATAAATTGTAAATCGCTTGCATATTACTATAACTAACCAATTTATCTATAAAATAAATGAACGACAAGACATTTACTACATAAGTAAGATATTCGCTGGGGCGCATGATAATATATCGATCGATTTATAATTATTTTTTAGAGGGATGAGAATTGTGTAAATCTATTTTATAAATGATTGACAGATAAATTATTTTTAAATTGATAATCTTATACATATTTTTCCAAAATTTAAAAGTGGTCTAGAATGAATATTTTTTATTTTTATTTATATTAATATTTTATGAAAAGGTTATTTTGAACCCAAGCTCTATGAATGACCTAGATTGGGTGTGTCAGAAAATGTGTATATTTGGGCTTGGAAGTTGGGGCAAAAAAACAAAAATGGAAGATAGAAAAAAAAAAAAGTTTCTTTTATTTCATAGATATGATGATTTCCCATTAACTTTTTTTGATGAGTTTGTCTTTTTTTTTTTTGTTAGTTTTTGAAATGGACTTTTTTTTATGAGTTTTAATACTATTTTAAAAAAAAGTTGGACCAAATAATGACTCAAAAGCCTTCTTAGATATTTACAAGTTTTATTAACTTTAATCACAAAATAGTCTAATCTAAAGTATGCGATATATTTATATAAGTAAATATTTTTCTTTGTTTGATTATTAGAAACATTAATTAAAAAGAAAATTGAAGAAGGAGGGCCTTATCCTAGGAGGCATATGCCCCATCTCAAATTTTTTTGCAAAATAATTATCACTTGTAAGTTATAATTATAGGCGGGAAACGGGCCAATCCGACCCAAATGACCCAAGCCCATGACGGTTGTGAGCCAAAATAGGTCAAGCCAATTCGGTCCACTTTTGGCCAGCCTAGCCGAACTTTATGCAGGTAACGGGCCAAAATGAGTTAAAATGGGCTTGATATTAAAATATTAAAAATAATAATAAATTAAAATTTTACAAATTTTATATTTTATAAAATAAAGTTTTATTGAAATACTTATAGTTTATTTTTATGTTCTTAAAATATTATACAAAATAAATTATTATAGTTAAATTTATATTTATTTTATTTTATTTTAAATTATTTTTCACACTGATAACAATTATTTAATAACTATTCTTTTTTCTATAAACAACTATTTTATATTTTTATAGTAGAAAACTAACATTCTTAATAATTAGAAAATAATATGTAGTTATTAAAATTTTAAATAAAATGGGCCAAGGGCCTACCACCGAAAAACTGTGTGGAAAAATTATAATTTATGAAAAATGACAAAAATAATAAAATTGTTGGAATGAATCAATAAAACCTAGAAATTTGATATCTGACACGAAACTGACAACACCGTTGATTCGCTCCTTCGAAATCTAGGTTACCAAGACGACTTTGTTAAATTCTAGATAGCCGACTTTTCTCAAAATACTGACAAAAAGGAACCTAAATGGGCGAGAGGACATTGCATGATGCATGCATGCCATGTGGGTGACACATGGCATGCATGCATGCATGCCATATAGATTTGTCAAGTCTATAAAAACGGACCGTGGAGGAAAAGAGAGAAGAAAAGGAAAAGGAGTAAGAAAGTGGCAGAGAAAGAGTGCGGGAGGAAGGAAAACTGATACCTTCTTTCCTCCTCAATTTTATTATCTGATGGTCGAGTTCCGTCGTGCCCAGAGTTAAAGTTAGCTACGCTCCAAGAGGTAGAGATTTTTTTATTTACTTTGGTTAATTTCTATTTAAGTGTCGCGGTGTGGTCAGACTGAAGTTCCCACCTGTGGTCGCCCGTCGTATGAGCTGCCTCCGCCATGTGGCGCCGTCTAGTCGTGTGGGGCCCTTTTGTCATGTAGAGCCGTGTGATTGTGTTTCTACCTCAGGGCTGTCTGGGCGTGTGGGATCGTTTGGCCGTATGGCTATGTGGGACCGTTTGGTTGTATGGTTGTGTGAGACCGTTTGGTCGTGTAGGACCATGTGGCTGTATTTCCACCTCAGGGTCGTTTGGCCGTGTGGTAGTGTGGGGCCATCTGGCCATATCAATGCTTTGTCTAACTCAATGCTATGGATGGTTCGTCGTCTCACAAACAGGTAGGGAAACCTTGCACCTCGACTTATTTTCATTCCAGGAGCCATCTTTAGTTTTACCGAGCCCTGTGGGCCGCTGCGATTTCTCAAATGCAAAATAAAGCCGAGGCTTTGACGACCTGGCTGACTCGGCTAGTCAATCGATTTGGATGCAGAGAAAATCGAGGAACCGCCAATCGCTGGTCATTCGTCTTCCAAATACTGATGAGTTGCCAAATTATCAGACACGTGGAGAAACCGCCACGCTTGGTCGACCAATGGTCATCCGATTGACGCAGCGAGGGCTTCCAAATTTTACCGTGATATCAGGAAATCCAGAGAATCGGCCGCCAAAACGTCAATCGTTGGGACAACCCACAACCGGCCATCAACGCTCAAAGTGGGAACAAAGGTCCACCGAGGACCGCTTTCGAGGTTGGTTCAAGCTCAGTTGCGGGTAAACTGGAGCAAGGCCGATTTCTACGGTCTAATCATGGCTGATCGAGACTCGCTTCGAGGCCTAATGTGATTGATTTGAAGTGTCACCCTCGTTAAGGGACGACATGTTGAATGACAATATGTATGCCTGGCACATATTGCGTTTGCGCATATTGGGCGTGGTAATTGAATGGCATGTTGTCGTGGTGGCAAACAAGCGCTATCACAATAGCTTCGTTATAAGCTAGTTGTGGTATGTCGTAACGCCAACTCGACCGGAGGTCAGCGCGTCACTACCCGAAAGTGGTAGCGTGGGTTTCTGTGATGTCAACGTATGCGTGTAAGATATGTTGGCAAGATATATTGGCATGAATTATATGTTTATTTGGAAATTGTGTGTGATGCCCATTTTCCAAATCCCATCGACCACCGTCAACTTATGAACTTGCTCTATATCACGGCACTCATATAATAAAGAAAATGGCCACATCGCCTACACAACATATTCACTAAAATATATTAACTATATTACAATAGTTTCAGAGTTACTCTAATAAAAACATGTTTATAAACTAGAAAATTCCAATTTTTGGCATGTAAAATCGTACTCTGGTAAAAATATGAAATTTATTCTCAGATCTCTGATGACGAAACCGATTTACCTGGAATCATCTCGGGCGAAATCTAGCTTAGCATCGCCGACTGGCCGAATTTCAGACATTTAAATGTAATATGCCACAAAATCGGTATCTGGTGCCGTGAAAACGATATTTGATGTGACGAAAGTCATGATATAACATGTACCCGGCCATAAGTTGCATGGGAAAGCAGGAGAAATGACGAAACGAGGGCTTCAGATAGGTGCCAAATGTCGAAATCCAAACCCTGTATGATAGCATTTTAGAATTGTTTAAAATGATAATAAAAGCCAAATTAGCAACAAGGATCTTCAAACAAAAGGAGACCAAAAATGTGAAAAAGGGAAATGTGTGTGGGCTATAGGTTGAAAATGGTGATTTTCTCTAGAGAGAGAGAGAGTAGAGAGAGAGAGCCACTTCTAGATTTACTGCCATCCTGACCGTTTGATTCCTCTCGCCAAGAAGGAAAGTCGTTTCACGCTGGAGAGGATGTAACTGAGGGATTCGCTTTGAGGAGTTTCCTACAACCCGTGGAGGCAAGTGTTTTATCCTACTGGCTTTCTTACACTTTGTCATGTTTTGTGATGTCTAGCAAGTCGAGTCGTGGAGGGTTGCTTTGATCATTCCAAATCTGAACCGAAGTTGTCAGAATTTAAAACCAAATGGATAGCCGTGGCAAAGGTGGACTGCTTGGGGGCCGCTAAGGGTGGGCTTTTATGCAATAAATTGTTTGATGTGATGGCTGAGCTAGTTTGATCAAAGAAATTAATAGGTTAATGCTTGATGTTAACATGATGCCAGTAATTATATAGAAATACACTGTGTAGGTCATTGGAAATGGATTAGTGATTAGCTCAAGTGAGCTAATTTGGGTGATGGTTGATAGTGTTGAATTACATGTGGTGTAATTGTAAATTATGTAAATATATGCATTATGGTATATTTGCATGTGTTGTATATATTGTGTGAAATGGCATAATGCATTCATGATATACTAGGTAGCCTAGAAATTAGGTGAGTGTAATATTACTTAAAATTTGTTAAAAACGAAACATTTTGAAAGGAATTTTATAGGATGAATTTTCTGGGAACGGTTGTGACTCATCCAACAGATCATTTCGGATGAGGACCATGACTGTTTTTGAAGGTTCTCCAACACATTCGTCTCAGGAGGGTAGTCCCATATTTTGCCGATACTTCGAGGAAGTATAGTTTCTCAAAACAACAAAGCACTATTTCAAAAGATGCTTTCATATTACTTCGCCAGTAGTTGAGAGAGTTCGTGAGGACTTCTGACAAAGGTCTAATATTTGGGACATTCAAGTAAGATCATCGAATTTGCTTGAATGTGCGTTTTACTTTGGAGCATTGCATATGCACTTAGGCAGGAGTAACCCATTTGGTGGTGATTCCACCACTAGCGACAAATTTCACCCAAATGAGGGATATTTTCGTGTAATGTGGAGTCGGGTCGAGAGACAGCCATCCTGAGGCGCTTAAGAAGAAAGCCGTTGTGGCTTTGGTTTTGTTATGTACACATATTAGAACTCTGCTGATATATGATGGCAAGGATAATTTTATTGTTCTCAAACTATTTGTATATAGTGGGGATTTATTTGGATGAGTATTGGCTCAGGGCCCAAGGGCCGCTTTTACTCATGGAAATGTCATATTGAACCCGTTTGGGGACAGTTTTATTCGGGGTAGAGCCCCGCACAAAGGAGACTCCCGCCCGATTTTCGGTGAGATGTCAGCTCACCACATTCACGAGTGTTTCGCAGGTCGACGTAGTCAACTGGACACCCCGCACTGGGGCTTCACATTTCAATTGTAATATTTCAGCTATGGCGTTTTACAAAACTTAATCAGTGTCACATGTCGGCTTTCTTCTCAAAAGCTGCCCTAATGAGCTCGTCGCCTTCCTAACACCCTCTAATTGGTAAAGTGGGGATCCCACGACTCAAAGAAAGCAATGCCTAGTAGTGATATTTTCTTCCTACATGGGTTACTTCCCACCTAAAATGCACATGCAATGGTATTAACATTGAAACATCCACATTCCATACAATTTACAATTCACATGGAATGATCTCCATCATGCATGAAATATTTTCCATGCCCATACCCCGAGTCACCCACCGACTCCCTCACATAAGCCTATGCCAAGTGTGAAAATCGTCAATGATAATGCCAATGACACTCAACTACCGAGCCTTTTCCGGCTCACCAACACCTAAGGCAATTTGCCAATGGGTAACCATCCCGAGTCAATCACTTCTAATTCTATCACTCAACTCTAGGTTCCAAGTGATGAACATGACCGTGTGTTTTCCCTAGCATAACTTTTTGATTACAATCATGGGTCTCTAACACCCATATAGAACTTTTCTTGATAGTACCAAGTGGTTCTCGTTAATTTCAAACCTTTCTGATAGTACCGCAGGTCTTTTACACCTATCTTGCCTTTTCCTTCATCTTTTTCCTTTACACCTATTCGGTCTTTTACACCCATGCAGGACCTTTCGGATATTACCACGGGTCTTCTACACTCGTTCCAAGAACGCCTAACACACATTAATTATTTCATTTTATAATTTGAACTCATGAGTCTCTTTACTGACTTTAAAGCCAAAGACAAATCCCAACCCATTCACCAAGAGTGGTGAATAATCATACCGTGCACCCACACCCGGCTCGACGCGATGTCACCGTGCACATGAATGCAATGATGCAAATTCATATAATCAATTCCTATTCATACACAATTATATTTCATATAATTCAACCACTCATGTTAACACATCAATTTAGCATGCATTAACACATCATTTTCCATACACATTTCAAGCCATTCAATTAAAAACAATAATGGGGCTTTATCCTCCACACATCATTCATGCTCTCTATGTCAACCACATGCAAGCAATTTCACATGGACCATTTTAATCCAACAACGAAGCAATCCATCGCTTTTAACAAATTTAAACCGGGGCCAGGGGTTGTCCATGGATGCCTCTCAGGACGCCCAAACCCGGGGTCTCGTTGACTACCCACAACCCGCGGAATGCTGGGCAGAGGTCTGCTACCCGACGCCACTTAGGAAAATCGCGTAGTCTCCTTTGCACGAGCTCTACCCATATAAAACTTTGTCTAAACCTCGCATATCCTGTCCCAAACGGCAATATAGTCCAATATATATATCCAATACGCCACTTTGGCCCATAAATACCTCAATATGCATACCAACTATGAATCCAACTATATATCCTATATTACAAGAGCTACAATATTTACTCTTAAACCATACATATTAAACTTAAAGAGTTCTAATACATGTAAAACCACCAAAGCCACATTCCTGAAGCTCAACCCACCCCCAGGACGAGCCGCCCCACGCCCCCCGTACCCAGAAAAGGGGGTCCCACGACCTGGGTGAGCTAAAGCCCGCAGAGAATCGCCTCAAGTGGGCCACTCACCACCCAAGTGCAAGCAATGCTCAGCAAACACACATTCAAGCAAATGCATGATCCTACTTGAATGTCTATACACCAACTCGCATCCTTGAGTCTGATCACTCTCTCACACTCGCCAAGCCTGTATGAGAATTATTGTTTTATTAGTGACAACCCTCCGATGTATATATATCAATCGGGCCGCCCACGATTGATATGAGCAATGGCTGCATCACCGATGAATATCAATTGGCTGCCCTAACGATTGATATATTAATTGTCGGTGGATCACCCCTCCGACATTACTCACCTGGGCCATTCCTACGATTGATATTTTTAGTCACAAAGGTGGACTACCCTCCGATAATTAATATTTTAGATCACCCTCCGACCATTGGGATTGGTCTCATGCAAATTAACTCCTATAGTCCTAGGATGTTCCAAGGCATATGGAATGTACAAAAGCCAGCCCAATACAGCCTAATCACATGCAATATATAAACATGAATATACTCAGATAATTCAAATCACACAATCATGTTATGCAATTATACATTTCATCACATCAAATTAATACTGGGCTAATGATCAACTCACTGTTAAATTTTAATTTAATCATCTGTCAAACACATATTTCTATTAAAAATGAAATGGAGAACACTATTCAGGAATAGTGAAACCTCGCTACGCCATTCCAAAATTCATAAAAATGTGCTGCTCACTTAGTGAACTCGTTTCACTCGGGCCATTTTCGCCTCTGTATCAAATCAATACATTAACAGCAAAACACAATTACACCAACATCAACCGTGGAGCAGCCACGGGCTGCTCCATTTTGTCTCAAAATTTTATATTAATTGATCCCATGTTTCGGGACGACCGATCCAACAATTCTTAATGGCCTAAATCGACTAAACATCTGAAAGTACTAAAATGGGATAAACCCAAGTAGTGGAGAAAATCCCAATTCTTGGAGTTTGGTCAAACCCACAATCCCATGGTCCACGCGCCGCAGCTCCCGCCTCCACAGAGAACTGCTTTTCTTTCCTGGCCAAGACCGCCGACCTAGCCTGATCTCCCTGACATTCAGAAGACCCTCCTCTCTCAAAAGCCTCCTCAAACTGTCAATCAAGATTCCAAACATCTCCATATTTTTTTTTTTTTGGCTTAATGAAGGAGAAGCATGACTATTCATTTTGTCCTTTAGTGACTTAAATCAAATCTATACCCATCATTTAGCATCCCTCTTTTACTGTGACCATGATATTCCAAGACTATCTCACTTCTCTTCCATTTTCATCATTTCTCTACCATACCCACTTATGGTACATGAGCATGCTATATGTGACTTTCACGCATCGAAATTCATTTACTACCGAAACCGGTATGCCTCGAAAAACGTACGACCCGAACGTCTCGAATATTGTTTAAATTTTACGTGCTAACTAGATTTCTACAGACACTCCAACTTAAACCCGCTACATCCTGATATTAGAGAATTAATTATGATTTTTAAATCTAAATTACAATTTTGTAATCGAATTTCACATTTTATCTTTTTCCCTTAACTTGGAATTTCGAAATCTTACATTCTCCCCTCTTAAGGAATTTCATTCAAATTTTAGACAATCTCTCTCACCACATACTATGCAACGCAGACTCTAGATTCATGCATGTAAACTAAATCATTTAAATGCTAAACAATCAAACCACGTACTCTTCATCCAAACAAGAAGCGGGCAGGTGGCCCACATCGCGGTCCTCGCGGGCCTCCCACGTGAACCCCTCCACTCCATAGTGTCTCCATAAGACTTCACTACATTTCACTGGCTCGCATTGCAAACCCGATCACCCGCTTATCAACACCCAGACCGGGTCCCTCCTCGAAGGTCCCATCCGTGTCAACTCAATTCGTCTCTAATCCACCACATATGGATCCAAAGTACTGGCATGGAGAAGTGAAACACCTCCTGGACACCTGACATGCTGGGTGGTAACGCTAGCCGGTATGCAACCGTGCCTACCCTCTCGAGTATCTTGAAAGGTCCAATGAACCGCGGGCGATAGGCCTTCGCGCCGCGAACCCGACCACCCCCTCTTAGGCATAACCTTCTGGCTAGGCATTAAGGATCTCCAACTCGAACCTAAGGGTCGACATCGTACATCCGCATAGCTCTTCTCGCCGGGCCGAGCCGTGAGAAGACGCTATCGCATCAAGCCTCACCTCTCGCAGGTGTCTAATCAAATCAGACCAAAGTGATGGAGCCTCCCACCCCGGGTCCAACATAACGGTGATCTACATGGCCCATATAATGTTTTCCACGGTGCTGATCTTATACCTACCGTAACTCTGCTGTTGTAGCGAATTCCACTAAGGGCAAATGCTCATCCTGGGCCTACTCCTTTATGGATCTCAGACGGAGATGCCTTGCATGTCCTCTAATACCAGATAGTCCTCTCGGGATCGACCATCCGTCTCGAGGCTGAACGCTTGTACTACCGTCACCGTGTGCCCATAGCCTTTGGAAACTCTTCCAAAAGTGTGTCAGAAACTCGGTCCCTATCCGACACTATGGATATTGGTACTCCATGTAGTCGGACTATCTCACGAATGTACAACCGGTAGAATCTCTCCAAGGCGAAGGTCATCCGCACGGCTAGGAAATGTGCCGACTTCGTGAGTCGGTCCACTATCACCCATATCACATGCTTCACAGATCCGTGGGCAAGTGGGTCACAAAGTCCATCAGTGATCGTGTCTCCCACTTCCACTCAGCCCACCTAATGGTCGGGCGCCGCTGGCTTTCTGGTGTCACTTCTTTAACTCGACACAGAGACACCATCGAACAAAGTCCCCACTGTCTCTTCATCCCACTCCACAATCGGGCGACGGCGATCCCGTACATCTTCGTACACTGATGCACGGCAAAATGAGAGTTGAAACTCCCCGGTGAATCTCCCTCTCAAATATGTCAACTGGGAATCCACTCATCCATTCCCTATATCAAGACTACTTAATCGATGCGGAACAAATTCAACCCTCACACCAGATCTAATCAGATCATTCTCGATGGACACTATCTCGCTGCACTGACTCAATCACTCGCTTCAATGTGTGAGATTTACACAGCCACCAAACTCCCCAAGGTACCATGAGTCCGCTTTCAAGGTGACTCAGAGCCCAAACTCGACCTAATAATCTCGAGTGCATCCGCCACTCCCGTGAAGCTATACTAGCCAAAGCCCGTGACTTCCGACCGAGTGCATCACGACTGACGGTTTGGTTTTACTCAGATGGTAATGCAAAGTGAAGTCATAATCCTCTAGGAACTCCATCCATCCGTTGCCTCATGTTAAGGTCTCGTCATATGAAAATATACTTCACTTTTACGGTCCGAGTACACCTCGAACTCCACGCTCCAGATAAGCAAGTGGGCGCCCAAATCTCAAGGCGGCATCGCGGCCGCCTAACCCATGTCATGTGTGGGGTAATTCGCCGTGATTCTTCAACTAACGAGAACCATAAGCTACTACCTCTCGGATCGCATCAAACACATCCCAATCCGCCCTCGAGGCATCACAATACACTCCTGTGGTACCCCCGTCCCTTGTCCGGACCATCAAGATAGAGCTGAAGTAAGTCTCTTCAACTCCCCGGAATGCCTCCGCATCGGTCATCCCAATCAAACTTGACTCCTTCCGTCAACCTAGTCATAAAAATAACTGGAGAAATCCTCAATGTGAATTTCGTAATAACGCACTAATCCCAAGAAACCACGATCTCGAAGACCACTACTCTCCACCTCATCACCGCTCGATCTTCTCCTGCCGAGACCGACACTCCCGACGCCGACACGTGTCCTGCAGAACTCCACCGGCAAGCTAACTCTCGGCGACTCATCGAACTTGGCATGCATAGCCGATGGTCTCTCAACAATCAGAAATCCATCTCTTAAGTGATACTCATGTTCTAATTATCGGAGCATCACATGTCATCCACGGCGACTACGACAAACTCGACTAAATAGGTTTGATTATCCTGATGATGTAGATCCATAACGCAACCGCACATTCATCAATCCTGGCACATCACCAGAACTCATAGTGCCCATAACGCTGGGCCCTAAACGCTGTCTTTGAATAACATCTCAGATCCTTAACCTCAACTATGGTGGTAACCAAAGGCGTATGTTCTGATCTTGAGTAGACTCGCGCCTCTCAATCGGATTAAATAAATCATCAATCCTCTAATGGGTACCCGATTCTTGATCGTGAACCCTGGGCTCAATTGTCTGCAGAATCAACGCACAATGAGGGTCTTGGTCTTCTTCTTCGGCTTGTACTGTGTGCCGAGCACCCCATGGTGAAGTGTTTACCTAATGAACCCCTCAGTCCAATAGCCCCAGAATCGGATTCCTGAGTTCCCGGCGAATCCCTCAATCCCAAGTGCCATCCTATGCGGAGTCATAGAGATGGGTATACTGTGTCAGGAATCCGATAATCGAAGTCTACCACCCCATGTGAGGCAGTCCAGGTAATCATCCGGGAAAACATCGATACTCGCATGCTACCGGAGGTAGATCTGCCTGGTCTCTCCTCGTCCCTCCGTGGCAAGGCCCGCGAGCCAACCCGCCCCAACCGCCCCCGACACCTAGACTCGTAGATACTCGCCCGGGGCAAAACTGTCGCTTGTCTCCCCGAATACCACAAGAGTACCGCCCCGCGCGGCGCACTCTCCTCGCGCTCACAATCGATAACGACCCCTCGTAAGCCTGTCACCAATCCATCCCCAGGATGACATCGAACCCTGGTTGATGTCCATGATCCAGTCCACCGAGAGTAGAGTCCCCAGACTCTCGTGTACCGCAACCCCACGACATCATCCTATTCTCGCCTAATCCCTGGGGAGAACTCACATAGCTGCCCCCAAGGTCTCAACCTCTAAGCCCAAACACTACAACTGATATAAAGAATGAATGAAATTCTGCCACCGTAATCAACAACACTCAGCCCATGGCAGATAATGAAAAACGGCATTCAGATAAAGGTCATTGATCTCCGTCGACTCACTGGTGGTGTGACGTGGAGCAGACAAGCCCCAACCCCCGAGGTCCCCGCCCGTGGCCTGGGCCCTCTGCCTCTTACGGCTGCTCTGGCCTCGGGCCCGCCCGTGAAATGGGTGCCCGTGCGCCTCCTCGAAACCGCGGGATCGATCCTCCGCCCTCCGTAACAGGCCGCGGGAGGGACGATCGTATCCTCTCCCCGGTCTCGCTACCACTGGACCGTGGATGTCCCAAAGCCCCGGGATCCCCGCCTCTAGCAATCCGCCTCATGCGTCCAGCCGCCGATAACAGCACACCATCTCACCCCGCCTGACCGCAACTCAATCACCCCGCCACCAAAGAACTCATCTGTCCTTGGCCCATGGGGTCGGACTCAGATCCTCGCGAACTAGAGGCTCTCCGCCTCTTCCCGAACTCGAGGAAGACCGGATCGTCTTCCTCTTGCCACTAACACCGTGATCCCGAGTGTTCCGAGCATCCTCCATATCTCTCTCTATAGTCGCATCGCCCCAACCATAGAATCCATATCCTCGTGAGGCGGAGTCCCATAATCCCGCACTAATGGATAACCCCACCATTCTCGAACCTCCTAACCTTTGGCTATAATCATAATACGTAGTCATCCGCAAATCTGGCTAACTCCGTGAATCGGGCCACGTAGAGTCCATCACACTATCGTTCCCCTCGTCAGCCTAGAACTCCAGCTGGCATGTCTCTAGTTCTGAAATACTGCCCGCCAGTTGAACAGCCCCAAACTCCCGCCCATGTCATAACTCCTGAGTCTCTCAGAAGTCCAACCCATCATCACACTCGCCCCGCCTCTGTTTGAGACCGGCGCTGAATGACTTAGTCAGACGGGAGGTGATCTCCATAGCCTCCAATACGCTCTCTCACCAGAGAATCAATGGTCTGGGCTAATTATCGGGTTCTCCCCAAAGGAACGTCTGAGGGTGGTGCAGCCTCTAAATCTCGGGAGGTTACTAGGACCTCCCCACTATCCGCCGCCACTAGGCCCGTGCCATAGCAAACGTAACACCTACAGCCTCAAAGAAAGGCCTCACGTCAAACACTCACGGGTCAGATCGCGGCTCCGGTGGTGCCCGACCGGCGCCATGATGACGCCCGCTGCCCTCGCCCTCTACTAGCCATCTACACAATCCAATATAAACACATATAATACAGATTCCATACAAACATTAAAATTTCGAGACATCAATCATACACAATAACTCAGATATATCAAGTTCCTACAATTATAAAGCAATGTAGACAATTTATCCGCAAATTAGTTCATTCTCGATCAACAAAATTTTATTTGTACTAATTTTCAAAAATTTTATCAAATTTTTATTTGATTTGCTTACTTTAATTAATTTAAAAAAATTTCGCAAATTTATGAATGCTGTTCATGAACCTAACCAAACTAAGTGACTCCCAAAATATCACTGAGTCAAAAACCAATGAAATTAATGATAATGAGCACCTTAGTTTACCCAATAGTGACTGTGTACATCGGCAGACCCAAAGCGCGTGATGGTCAGATCGTGGCCTGTCCCCGGTCGTGGTCGTGGGCCTACGTGCCGCAGCCCCAGTGGTCAGATCGTGAAGCCTCCCGCCACGCCCCAGAAGCTCGCCGCGCCCCAAATACCAACGCCCGACGCCTCAATCAGATCGCGGGTCGCGGCCCTCTGGCCGTGTCGCAGGCCTGGCCGTGTCGCATACTGTCAGATCGCATGTGAGCGCCGCCATGCACCGCGCCAAATTTCGCCAGTCAGCTTAGTCACACACACAACATTTTGTATTGTGTGCCACTCTGCCAAGCTTAAACACCTCAATATTAATACAAGCAAAGGTATTGCGATATATCGCTAGGCCATTCAATCAATAAAATACAAGGCCTAATATCACAATACAACTTCCTTGAACTAACCCACCAATGAATTTAGTTAATACAAACCTAGTATTGCAATACAATCCTTAGCCTACTCCTTCTTACAATTTGGGCAAGAGCTCAAGTCAATCAAGACAATTTTTTTTTTTTCGTTTATCATAATAATAAAATTTTTTTTTTCATTATTATTTTTTTTCCAAAGAATTTGAAAATCACAAAATAAAAAAATTTCATTTTCCATAATACATCAAATAAATTTATAAAAGTTTATTTTTTTTTTTCTCCATTTCCTTCAATTTTTCAATTTAAAAATCTTAGAAAATTATTTTTTCCTTTTTCTCAAATCAAATAAATTTATAAAATTTATTTTCTTTTTCCAGCTTCACTGAAAATTTTTCCACTCAAATAAATTTATAAAAATTTATTTTCTCTTCCATTTTCTTCAATCCTCATCCTCATCCAATAAATTTATAAAATTATTTTTCTTCACTTTCACCCCGTTTTGTACACCGTACTCACTCCAAAATGAGTTTTCTATACATTCATGTGCTAATCACCAAGCACACATATATTCCACAACACACACAAAACATGGCATACACACCATCATACGATAATTCACCAAATCACACAAAACACACCAAACACGTGCCCGTAGTGTCCTAGTTTTATCCCGTGATTTCCTAGGTAATCTCGTACCTTAACCGAACATTGAACCACACCTAGTGGTGATGGATACCCAAACCCGAGCTCCCTAGGTATTCATATACCTAAGCTCTGATACCAAGCTGTGACGCCCCAAACCCGGGGTGTCCGCTGACTACCCGTCAACCCGCAGAATACAAGTAGAGGTCGGTTACCCGACGCCACTTTTAGAAAATTGGGCAGAGTCTCCTTTGTACAGGGAGCTCTACCCATATACAAAACTTGTCTAAACCTGCATATCCTGTCCCAAACGGTGCAATATAGTCCAATATATATATCCAATACGGCCACTGGGCCCATAAACAATTCTCAATATGCATAAATTAACCAATATGAATCCAACTATATATCCTATAGTTACAAGAGTTACAATATTTTCACTCTTAAACCATACATATTAAACTTCTTAAAGAGTCTTCAATACACGTAAAACCACCTCAAAAAGCTACATCTCGCTTTCTTCTAACTCCACCTCTGGGGGATTCCCAGCCGTCCCTCGCACGCCCCGTATCAACGCAAAAAGGGGGTCCCACGACGGGGTGAGCTACAGCTCAGTAGGAGAATCGCCCCTGCTGGCTACTCACCACCTAAGCGCAAAGGCAATGTTCCAAAGTAAACACACATTCAAGAAAATGCATGATCCTACTTGAATGTCTACATGACCAACTCAGATCCCGAGTCCTCACCGACTCTCTCACACTCGCCTAAGCCTCAGATTCTCTAATTATCGCTTTATTGTAAATGCGACAACCCTCCGATGTATATACTTTTTCCCTCACCTGGGCCGCTCCGACGATTGATATATTAATTGTTTGTGGACTACCCTCCGATGAATATCAATTGGGCCGCTCCGACGATTGATATATTAATTGTTTGTGGACTACCCTCCGATGAATATCAATCAGTCAGCCCGACGATCGATATTTTTAAGCCAGGACTACCCCTCCGATAATTAATATTTTAGACTACCCTCCGAACCATTTTATCTAGACTATCATCTCATGCACTAACTCCTATAACTTAGGATGTTCCGTAGCTGCATATGGAATGGCTGTGTGCGCCTAATACGTTTAATCACATGCAAATATATAAACATGAATATACTCGCATAATTCAAATCACACAATCATGTTATGTAATTATACATTTCATCACATCAAAATTAGCTCACTTGGGCTAATGATCAATCACGAGCAATTTAATTTAAATCACTCGGCCAAAAACATATTTTCACAAAAATATATTTTGAGAACACTATTCCAGGAATAGTGAAACCCTCGTTTACTATTCTCGAAAAATCACAAAAATGTCGGTTCACTTAGTGAACCCGGCTTTCACTGCTATTTCCGGCCTCTATCAAATCAATACATGATTAACAGCAAAACACACAATTTCACACCAACATCCACAGCTGAGGCAGCCACGTCGCTCCATTTTGTCTCAAAATTTTATATTAATTCAATCCTGCCTGGGACTGATCCAATAAATTTCCTAATGGCCAAAATCGACCAAACATTCGAAAAGTACTAAAAATGGGAATAAACCCAAGTAGGGAGAAAATCCTACCTCTTGGAGTTTGTCAAAAACTCACAATCCCGGAGTCCACGCGTAGCCTGCTCCGCGTAGAACGTTTTTCTTTCTCGGCCCGAAGACCGCCGACGGTCGGATCTCCCGATATTCTAGAGAGAAGCACCCTCTCTCTCTAAAAAGCTCTCAAAAATGGAAGCCACTGCATCTCCAAATGACCCCCACGTTTTTTTTTTTTTTGGCTTAATGAAGGAGAAGAAGGACTATTCTCATTTTGTCCTTTAGTGACTTAAAATCACCTATAATGACCATTACGTCCTTACTGTAATTGATATTCGGCACTATCTTGGCCATCCATTTTCATCATTTCTCTACTCATACCACTTATGGTACATGAGTACGTGCTATATGTGACTTTCGTCGCATCAAAATTCATTTTACGGCCCCCAAAACGCGATGCTCGAAAACGGCTTCGACTCGACCGCTCCCTCAATACACAAATTTTACGCCGCTAACTAGATTTCACGAGACGATTCCAACGGTGAAACCCGTTTTGTCATCTGAGATTTAGAGAATTAATTACGGATCTTTAACCGAAATTACAATTTTGTAATCGAAATTACGATTTTGCCCTTTTTCCCTAACTTGGAATTTCTCGGGTCTTACACCTTCATCAAGCATCGGTTCCACTTCTTTGGAGCCGAAATCCATGCCCATTTCCGGCCTCACAACATCCAAAACCATTTCATGGCTTTTTAAACAAGGAATAACCAAGTAGAGAAAACTTCTCACCTCCTGAGTTGTCGAAACTCCACAAACCTGTCCACGCCAGATCTTGCAGGAATATAGGTATCAACTTCTCATCTCATTTACTGCAACTCATGGCCCGAATGCCGAAATCTAGAGAGAAGTTGGACTCTCTCTCTCTGGGGTAACCGTTTTCTCTCCCTCATTGTCCAGCATCAGCCAAAGAGAAGAGAAGATGTTCTCTCTTTTCATTTAATTCCTTTGGCCCCCTATCATTTCACTTTGGGGCGACCCTTTTCGACATACGACTTAACATGTCATTTATCTCTTATCCTCTCACTATCTGCGACATATGTCATATGGATACAATGTATAGGGTGGCCCTTGTCATTACCTCATGTTACACTTCCTGGAGCATCATGTGTACCTTTCACAGTCAGCATACCAAGCACCCGACACTTCAGCCCTCGAAATACATGAAATTCGAACGTCCCTGACCGACGCAGAGCTGTGATTTCCTCATGGCATCGATTCTAACAAATAGTCCGTTTCATATCCTGAGATCTGTAAAATCCGATTTGATCGAAATTACCATTTTACCATTTTTCAGAAAATTAGAATTTTCTCGGGTTTTACAATGTGTTTATTGACATGATTGTCCAAATGATGCATGGATAAATATGAATGGTTTAAAATGTACAAATATCTCTCATTGTGTATGTAGCATGTTTTTAAATGAGCAATGGCATAATTGCATTACATTATTCACGGGGACATCGCATGATATGGGTGTGAGTGCATGATAGAGATCGTATTAATCGTGGTTCGTGTTAGATGGCATGTCATGGGTGCTACAGTAGGATTGACACTCAGAGCTCGTATTCGATGACATGTCGCGGGTACATGGAAATGATCGACCCTATGTTTGGGGTTTGATGGTACATCAAGAATGCAAATGATTTTCGGAGACTGTCCACAGTACTTCCTGAGATTGACCAAAGTACTTATCGGAGATTGTCCACAGTACTTCTCGGAGGTTGACCAAAGTACAGATCGGAGATTGTCCACAGTTTTTGAATAAAACATTTTATCGAAGAATGTCCACTGTTTTTGAATAAAACAGTTTATCGGAGACTGTCAACTGCTTTTGAAACAAAGCGGTTTATCGGAGACTGCCTAATGCTTTTGAATAAAATAAAGCATTCCGAGACTGCCCAAAGGCTTTTGAAACAAAAACAACTTTATTGGAGACTGTCCATTGTTTTTGAATAAAACAGTTTATCGGAGATTGTCCACTATTTTTAAATAAAACAGTTTATTGGAGATTATCCAATGTTTTTGAATAAAAAGGTTATCGGAGATTGTCCAAGGTTTTTGAATAAAGTGAATATTGGAGGATGTCCAATAGATTTTATTTATAAACAAAAACTTTCTTTTTGTTTTCAGGGTAAAGGGTCGGGCAAGGTGAAACACTTCACGACAAAGTGTTCACACTTAGCATATGCATGTGTGAGGGAGTCAATGAGGACTCGGGATATGGGATAGGGTGAGTCACATTCTCATCTATGACATGCAGACATTTGAGTAGAAACGTGCATGTTTTTACTTGAATGTGAGTGTGACATTACATGTGCACTTAGCGGAGTAGCCCTCATAGGAGTGTGGTATTCTATCGAGCATTGATCACCCCATTTGACCCCTTCGTGCACAAGAAGTGTACAGGGAGACGACGCTCTGATGAGGCCGTGATTGAGAAGAAGGCCGACATGTGACCTTGATATTACTTTTGTAAAAAGTAAATCGTATAAAAGAAGTGTAATTAAATTCTTTTGAATTATTGTATAAATAGTCGGGTATGTAAATTATGATAAGAGGGCCGTTGATCGAACTCTTACAGACTGTAATGAAGTGTTTTATTTTCATATTTTAGATTTAAATATAAAAGAATGGGTCCCGGTAAAGGGACGTATTAAGGTGGTGCCGAGTAACTCGTGTCTATAGTCAAAATCGATCCGTACCAAGACTTATAGGGTGCAAGATGACTTAAAGATAGAAATTCTCGCGGTTGACGAGTTGTCAACTGATCCCCGGAATTGGGGCATCACATACTCCACTAAGCTCTAATGGCCCACTGAGCACATTCCTGCCCAGCCAATAGACTCACTTTATTTGGGCTCATTTCACTCGTCCCAAAAATATGGGTCAAATCGACAACTCCAATTCCAAGCAATCCATTATCCCACCTCTCGCTGTATATATATATATATATGTGTGTGTGTGTAAGGCTACAAGATTTGCGCACGCAATAGAAAAGTAAATAAATAATATTTAATTTATTTCACCTATCAAAACCAACAACACTACCATTATGTTGATTCAAAAGATGAAAATTAAGTAAGACCATTTCCCTGCCAAGTACAAATTAAAATTGTAATTAACCCACCAGTGTTAATGCATGGGAATGGAATTCAATGAGGAAACATAGTAATTAGGAGCAAAAGGTGCACCACCACCATTTCATTATAAGTTAATTACAATACCGATTTGCTAATGCAACACAATAACATGCTCACTAGTATTTTCTGTCTTAATGCTCATTAATAAAGAAATATTATTCCTCAAAAGTGGAAGCGAAAAGAAAAAAGAAAATGCTAACACACAAACTTTGATGCCTTTTCTATAGAGTATATATATATATATATATATATATATATATATATATATATATATATATATATATATATTTGCACTAAAAGATTATGCCATCCAACTAAGAAGTATGAGCTTCTTATCATAATAAATTAATAAGTCCAAGTGAAAGTATAATTTTTTTTTTCTTCTTACCTACTTTAAACCCAAGTTGAGATAAAAGCAAGAAAAAGAAAATCAAAGGTGGAAAAATGTCAAAGAAAAGACAGAGAAGAGAACTTAAAAAAAAGTAAAAATAAAAACCAAAAGAGAACTTAAAAAAAACACAAATATTCCATGGGAAAGTAATTGAATTTTGCTTGCAGTTTGGATCCCTTAGTCTTGGGATTTCCTTCATTGTTATCCCTTTCCACAAAGCCACCAACAATATATATTTTCCTTGAGTCGAGTTCATGTAGAATATTTTATGAATCAGATGGAGTCAGAAGACCTCGAAATCTAAATTTTGAAAAATGCAAATCAGACTCAAGTATACAAATTGTTATTTCAGCTAAAAATCCGTAATTTATTCTTCTAGATCTCGATGATGAAACTATTTCACTATTGAATCGCCTTGAAATCTAGTTAGCATCAGAAATTTTGTAATATTCCGAGACAGTCGGAGTCGGCACGTTTTTCGAGGCATCGCGTTTCGGGTGCCGTAAAACGATTTTCAATGCGACGAAAGTCACATATAACAAGTACTCATGTACCATAAGTAGTATGAGTAGAGAAATGACGAAAATGGATGGCCGAGATAGTGCCGAATGTCAAAACTGGTGAAAGAAGATAATTAATCAATTAAATGGATTAAATGAACTAGAAGACAAAACTGTCAACAGTGATTGTCTTCTTCATTAAATCAAAAGAGGAAAAAACGTGGGATGCAGAGGGTTTTCGGACAGTAGCCATTTTTGAGAGCTTTTAGAGAGAGAGAGCACTTCTCTCTAGAAATACACGCAATCCGATCGTCAGCCGGGCAAGAAGGAAAACGCTCTACGCAGACGTGCCACGCGTGACTCCCCGGATCGGAGTTTCTTCAAACTCCTTGAGTGCATGATTTTCTCTCCCTACTTGAGATTTGTATTCCCATTTTAAGTGTTTTTCGATGTTTCGGTTAGCCTGAGGTCTTTAACGAGCTGGTATTGGATCGGTCCCAAACTCGGGACCAAATTATTGAATTTATTGAAACCCAAACCTCGTAGCCGTGACGCGGAAGGGCTGCTCGGGTGCCATGTTTGATCAATTATTGAATAAATGGTGTATTGATATGAAAAAGGCCGGAATGGGTCGCTTGACCTGGGCCCCCCAAACATGGGACCGAATTGATACAAGATCTTTGAGCTGGCGTGCACCAGAACATGCAGGGTCGTTGGGTGTGGTTTGTGTAATTTGTGTGTTAGATGTTTGCTTATATGCATTGGGCTGAATGTCAGGATTGGGCGGGTTCACTAAGTGAACTGCTGATTTGTGATTTTCCGGGAATAGTAACCGAGGGTTTCGCTATTCCCAAAATAGTGTTCTCAAAATATATTTTTGTGAAAATATGTGTTTGGCCAAGAGCGACAAATTAAATTGCTCGTGGTTCGATCATTAGCCCAAGTGAGCTAATTAATTTTGATGTGATGAAATGTATAATTACATAAATATGATTGTGTGGTTTTATTTATATGTAGTATATTCATGTTTATATATTTGCATGTGATTAGGATCGTATTGGAATTGGCACACATGTATTCCATATGTACTAGAACATCCTAGGACTATGTGGAGTTAAGGCATGAGATGAGCGCCCAGAGAAATGGTTCGTAGGTAGTTCAAAGTATTAATTATCCGAGGGTAGTCCACAAACTAAAAATATCAATCGTCGGAGCGGCCCAATTGATATTCATCGGAGGGTAGTCCACAAAACAATTAATATATCAATCGTCGGAGCGGCCCAATTGATATATATACATCGGAGGGTTGTCCACTATTAAAACAATAATTCTCATTCGAGGCTTAGGCGAGGGTGAGAGAGCTTCCAGTGAGGACTCGATCCTAGAGTTGGTCATGCGTAGACATTCAAGTAGGATCATGCATTTGCTTGAATGTGTTTACTTTGGAACATTGCACTGCACTTAGGTGGTGAGTAGCCCACTTAGGGCGATTCTCCTACTGAGCTTTAGCTCACTCCTCACGTGGGACTCCCTATTTTACAGTACAGTGGAGCGATAAGTAGGGACGACTATCCTAGAGATCCGAGGATTAGAAGAAAGCCGGGTGTGACTTTGATGATTTTCCACATGTACTAGAATTCTAATTCGTATATCGTATAAGAGTAATTCATTAACTCTTGAAACTATTGGATATAGTTTGAATATATTGTGATGAGTACTGTATTATGGGCCCAAGTGGCCGTATTGGATATATATTGCATATATTGGACTGCTTGGGACAGGTTTCATGCAGGTGTATCATTTGGGTAGAGCTCCCCGTACAAAGGAGACTCTGCCCGATTTTCTAAAGTGGCGTCGAATAACTCGACGTCCACTTATATTCCGCGGGTTGACGGGTAGTCAACGGACCCCCGGGTTACGGGACGTCACAGGAGCTCTCATAAATGATGTACGTCAACCCTCTGTAGAATACCAAAAACAAAAATAGTCAATTCAAAAATGGAAACTCATAATCCTGGAAATAAAAACAGAAAACAGTAGTGCTTTTAACCGTTTTGAAATCGGTGTAATTCCGAAATCCAAAAAAGAAGTAGAAGCAATGTTCTTGCAAAATACAGGCCCATTTTTTCCAAACGTATTCTGATATGATCTCACATCGGTTCCATACAAGAGTGTGAAGTGATACTTAAGTTTGAGAGGCTCTCCCACCTATCAGACCGGTGTTTTGGGTTGAGCTCTCCGATTGGGCTTGAGGTCCTATCATTCATATCATTGGTGCTTTCATTGAGAGTCGGTATATAGCGGGAGAGGGCTATCTAGGAAAGGGCTATCTGGAAGAGGGTTACCCGGTGCCCCAATGGTGGGTCTGGATTGAATGCTAGTCAAAGTATGAGCCACCTAAAGTGAATGTCGTTTGCGGACGTCCGGTTTCTCAAGGGGTATGAAATGATACGATCCCACATTGGTTCCATATAAGAGTGTGGAATGGTAATTCTCCCATTAATCAGACCGGTCTTTTTGGTTAAGCTCTTCGATTGGGCTTTGCATAGGACTCAAATATTACAAATATCGTGTAATACTAAAAATACTAAAAATAGTTGTGTTTATGCTATGATACAGAGGCATGGTTGAGACATTAAACAATAGAAATTCTAGAAACTGTGCACTTGAGTTGAAGTCCCATGTCCAGTTTGATATACTGACTTTACAGATAAAAAATAAATAATATTCTAGAGAACTCTGGGTTAATCTATGTATAAGATTATTTAAAAGAGACCTTAAAATCATACGGATGATGTGACGCCCCAAATCTTGAGAACTGCTGACCACCTCAATAACCCTCAAGGAAACACTCGCATCGCCCGGGGTGACTCGACATTTCACGAAAAATCGGGCGCAGTCTCCTTGCACAGGAGCTCTACCCAAATACAAACCTGTCCCAATCAACATCCAAAGATATATACATGAGTATAAACGGCCACTTGGGCCCATAAACCAATACCCATCCAAATAAATCCTAACTATATCCAATAGTTTCAAGAGTTAAAAGTTCTGGCCTTTATACAACACATATTAAAAGTTTACAACGTTCTAACACATGTATTCTTAAAAACACCAAGCCACAACCCGCTTTCTTCAAGATCAGCCCTCAGGAAGAGCCGTCTTTCCTGCGCCTGACTGAAAAATATCCTCGACAGGTGAGCTTATCGCCCAGTAGTGGAATCACCCTAAATGGGTTACTCTCCACCTAAGTGCATATGCAATGCTCCAATGAAAACATACATTCAAGTAAATGCGTGATCCTACTTGAATGTCTACCTACCCAACTCATACCCCGAGTCCTCACTGACTCCCTCACACTTGCCTAAGCCACATAATTTTTCAAAACAAAGATATTTGTTTTTAATTGTGGACAACCCTCCGATATAAGTAGTGGACCGACTCCGATGTTATATTTAAGTGACTACTCCTCTGAGAGAGCATCAATTTGGACCGACTCGACGATTGATATTTTATATGATCACCCTCCCGGGATATATACTAATTGGACCGACTCCGACGATTGATATTTTATATGGACTACCTCCGATAATTATTATTATTTAGTCAACCCTCCGAAACCATTCTCTCAAGAATCACCTCATGCACTCACTCCTATTGTTCTAGGGTGCCCCAGTGCATATGGAATGCATGATACCAATTCCAATAAAATTATATAACCCATGCAAATATATAATCATGCATATATTCACATAATTTAAATCACACAAACATGTTATGCAATTTCACATTCCATTACACCAAAATTAGCTCACGTGGGCTAATTAACAACCACGCAATTCGATTTGAATTACTCAACAAAACACATTATTTTACAAAAATATTTTGTGAACACTATTTATATGAACAGTGAAACCCTCGGGTTACCGTTCCCGGCAATTCACCAATCATCGGTTCACTTTGTGAACCCGAATTTCACGGCCATTTTTGGCCTTATGCATATCACAACACAATCCATGGCATAAGTTACACAATTAGCCACCCAAATAGTCCGTGAGCAGTCACAGACTGTAAATTTGGGTTCCATAAATTCAAACAATTTGGTCCCAAGTTTCGGGGATCGATCAACGGCCGCCTGCGGCCTCAATCCAACCGAAACATTATAAAACACTTAAATAAAGTGTAAAACCCAAGTAGGATAAATCCCCTACCTCATGGAGTTTGTCGAAACTCCTCAAAACCGGAGCCCACGCGTAGGCCTCATTGCGTAGAATAACTTTCCTTCTTGCTCCGAAGAATTTCGACGGTCGGATCGCCCGTAAATCTAGAGAGAAGTTAGATATTCTCTCTAAAAACCAAACAAATCGGCTACTGCATCAAATTTCTTCTTTTCTCACGTTTTCTCCTTTTCTTTCTTAAGGTAGGAGACGGCTCTATTCACTATTTTCGTCTCTGTCATTTAAGAATTTAAAATAATTACCCATTATGTCCCTAAGCTTGGATTTTTCGACATTTGGCACTATCTCGCCGCCCATTTCCATCATCTCTCTACTCATATAATCTCGCCACGAAGATATTGCAGCGACTTTCGCTCACGTCACATGTCGCTTACTAAGACTCGATACACGAGCACCAAAATGTGCCAATTCCGACTGTCTCGGAAATCGACGAAATTCGACGTGCTAGCTAGATTTCTCGAGACGATTCCAACGGTGAAATTCATTTCGTCCTCCAAGATCTAGAGAATAAATTTCGGATTTTTGACCGAAATTACGATTTTGTCCTTTTTAAAAAAATTAGATTTTCTCGAGTCTTACAGATGAGACCCTAAAACCACTATACTACAATAATAGTCGTTGTGTGACAATCTTTTTGATAAAACAACAATTACTTAGTAAAGTTAATTTATGAATATAAATGTGTTTTGATTTAGAGAGATCAACAATCAATCTTCTTTCTATCCAAAAGACAAATCAAATAAAAACGGATTCTGTGCTGACACTTTCCCATAGAAATTCTGTGTGTGAACATTATGAATATTCACTTTATAGGAAAGCTCACATCTCAAACCAAAGAGGTCAATTTATCAACTATACTAATCTATATTGTACAGAGCACTCACCATGCTTTGATAACTATGATGATTCTATTGGCTTCTTCCCTTTGGAATTCCTCCTGCAAATGTTATGAATTTTCAGTAATTCTCTTAATGCATATCTAAAGTAGAAAATATATATCAAGTACTATAGTGAACTATAATCACTCTATTTTTGAGTACTCACTACGCTTTTTTGCCAAATATGATAGTTTCACTAGCTTCCTTATTTTAGAGAATATTCCTCCTGCAAACAATATAAAATTTCACTTTGAATTCAAAGGTAAATCTGAAAGACAAAAAATACACGATGATCTATGAACTATAATATCTTGTATTCTTTAGAAGCCATAGGTTGTGCTAAATTTGATGCTCTGATCTATCTTTCCTTTTTAAAACTTGGTTTGACAAATATTACATTCCCGGTCCTTTAGCCATCATTTGCTAAGATCTATGTAGTTGATTCAATCCAAACCAGCCATGAAGTATAGTTAAGGCTAAATATTATTTTCTAATAATAATAACAACAACAACTATTATAATAATAATAATAATAATAATACACATAATGAATAATAATAATAATAACATTAATATTATTATTATTATTATTATTATATACTATATTAAACCTTTTGTGTCTTACTATATCAAACTTATTAAATTATTTTGGAACATATTATTACAATCTTTGTAATGCAGTGATTAGATGTCAAAGATATACACTATTTTGTTCTAGAATATTATCATTGAAATTTTGAACCTCACCTTACAAGTCTCTTACATAAATAATTTATTTGTTATTTATTTAAAACAATTAGTATGCCAATTGCATCACTGGACACGCACTCAAACATAATGTTGAATTACATAAATTGTTTGCGCCCATGTCTAATTTTATTTCTCTATTTTTCTATTGGGTTGTATTTGAATATTTTAACTATCATATATAAGCTAAAAATTCATTAGCTATGATCTAGAAAATATAGTTATTTATTTGCAATCACTAATGTTGTTCCATAAACCTGAATCATCTTCTAATGAACTATAAGAATAATCTTCCAAATTAGAGCATCTCCAATAATGCTCTATTATTAACTCTTAGAGATTTTGGAGGACAAAATCCATACTTCAATAGTTTTCTATTTTTCATCTTTAAAATAAAGTTGTGAATAGTGCATCTCCATATTTGGAGATTCACTATTCACATATTTAAATATAAAGATGCTAGACCCATATTTTAGTACATACTATTTCCTATTATTTTATTATTATATTATTATTCTTTAATTATTTTATTATTATAATAATAAAATAATTATTTCAATATTTTTATCATATTTATTTTTCAAGAAATATTTATTTTTAATATTTATTATTTATTAATTTTGAATTATTTTCATACAATATAGTAAAATGATTTTAATCTATATTCATTTTTTTAGTATTAGTTTCTAATTTTTTCTCAAAATAAATAATTTTAGCGCTTTTTTTAATGTTGTTTTATTTCTAATGTAATATTATGCTTTATAATATAATGATAGTTTGAAGCATTTTTATGATTTTAATATATATTTATATTTATTATAGTTTTATTTATTTAATATAAATTTATATTTATATTTAAATAAAAAAAAGTATTTCATACATTATATTATTAAAATATTCTAATTATAAAAAATGAATGTTCGAATAATGAATAATGATTTGAAGTTGAAAATAGAAACTGCTTGTTCGAGTTGAGACTCTAAAATGTAGGCCCCATCATCTCTTTATACGGATAAAATGCCAATTGGGATAAAATGTCTTACAAGCTCTTAATCATAATGTATCTTAGTATACTTTATTGAAAATTGTAAATCTTTCTAGAATTATAGTCAATCATACTTAATCTTAATTTGATTGTGTTAACATCTCCTTGTTGGAATTTCATGAATCTACTTTATATCCAAAAAATAAGATTATATTAATGTCGAGTACTCACAAAGTTTTGCTAAGTTTGATGGTTCCGCGTCCCATTGTCGCAAGTTCTTCCAAGAAGATTATGAAACTTATCACAAGATTCAAAGTAAAAAATTATGTTGTTGATTACTTACCATGCATTCCTAAATCTGGTGGTTCAATTGTTCCCACCTCCGAAGTAGTATCTCTTGCAAAGATCATGCATGGAACCTCACTATCTATCCAAATCCATATCTAAAAAGGAAATTAGGATCCATAATAATCTATGGTAAAGTTTTATCTCGAAATTAGGCGTATTCATAGAAGTACGATTTTGTAAAAATTAAGAGGCAAACTTTTCACCATATATAATTTATTTGTTATTTATTTAAAACCATTAGTATACCAATTGCATCACTAGAGTGGACACGACCATACATAATGTTGAATTACATAAATTGTTTGTGCCCATGTCAAATTTTATTTCTCTATTTTTCTATTGGGTTGTATTTGAATATTTTAACTATAATTTATAAGCTAAAAATTCATTAGTTATCATCTAGAAAATATAGTTGATGGAGTTTGAAATAATAGGCGCACAAGCCCAAGACGCAGGCCCAAACGTCAGGATTAAAAAACGGGCTCAATACTAGCGATAGGCCCTTAATGGTCCAAATGCAAGCCCGAAACAAGGGCCCAACTCGCCCCTTTAAAAGACTAGTAGTCCGAGGAATCCGTATTACAGGAAAACACCCAATCTCCATCAATCAGGAAAGTAGGATATTTCCTAATTATTGCCCATCAATTATCCATTATTAATCGGTTTATGATAAGGAAAGAAAATCTCTCATCCAATGGGAGGAATATCGTATCATCCTCCAATAAGGAAAGATACTATTCTGTGTCATCATCCAACTAGTAAAGTTATCATGATCATCCATTATAAATACCAAGCCATCCCATCGGTGAAAGGTACGTAAACAGACGCACAAAACTTCATTCCCTAAGCAGTTAGTCTTTTCTTCCCTCGGAAAGAACTTACTTAGGCATCGGAGAGGCAACGGGCGAGCCCCTGCCGATCCTTTTTGTTTCTCATTTTTGCAAAGGAGCTCGACATCTAGAAACAGCGGACCGCCCGCACTCCAACAAGCTCTAGCCTGGGCCCGATTGAAAGCATCATCAATTGGGCGCCGTCCGTGGGAACGGCGCCTTTACAACAAAACTGATCTCTCGACTAATGGTATCCACTCTCACAAGCAGGAGCCAATGGCCAATCCCCTCCAAGAACGAAGACCAAGAAGGCGACGTGAGAGGTCGACCTCCCGCAGTACACCGTGGTTATACAGCCAATACGGATGAGATGGAGGCGCTCCGCCTCACCAACCAACGTCTATTGAGAGAGTTGGAACAACTTACCAAGCAAATGCAACGCCCCCAAGAGGCACGACAGGCCCGAGAAGGCCCAAACCCCTACCAAGAAGAGAGCAAAGAACACCCCTACCCTCCCTATGGCGCGACAATACAAAACCAGCCAAACCAGTTATTATTCCGCAAACCCCGAGAGAATCCAATGAGGAAAGGTACGGAAGGGACAATAGAAGCAATGGACCCATACCCATCCTTGATCAGCAGGAAACAGGGGAGCGGTCATGGGAGCAGAGGTCTGGGGGCATCCAAGAAGAGCTCGCCCATACAGAATAAGCAGAAAGTGGCCGAGCCCAGCTCTACGGACACCCCTGGTAACAAACTGAATCCCTGTTCATGACCGGGGTGATGTACTTCCCTCTCCCAACAAAATTCAGAATGTCGTAAGTCGAAATGTTCGACGTAACAAGAGACCCCATTGATCACCTTAATACGTACAAGAACCAGATGGAGCTGCACCTGATATCAGATCCCATACGATGCGCAGCCTCTGCTTATCACGCTAAAGGGCAATAAAGATTTGGCCTCGGTTTATCGACTGCCTTCCATCTCATCATTCACATAGTTTCCATCGCATTCGCCTCCCACTATCGAAAGCAAGGACGTATACTGGCCAAGTTATCATCACCTTCTGACCATAAAGTAGAGCTCGCAGGAGAGCATGAGGTCATATGTTCAGAGATTCAACGCGGAATCGTTAAAAGTGGATATTCCCGACGAAAAATTCGCCATCACTGCTTTCATTGCAAGGCTGGGGGTGCAGTCGAAAGACCTAATGTTCTCTATCTCAAAGAACCCCCAGGCAAGCATGGCCGAGGTCCTCGCCAAAATAGAGAAGTATATCAACGGTGAAGAAGCCCTTTTATCCAAGCAAAGAAGCTCTTCTACTCAAAAGGAAAAGAGCAAGGGCGAGAAAAACGAGCGAAGCCCTGTGGAGGCAAAGTGCACAGTGACATCCCCGAGGAGCAGAGAAAACCGAGAGTGGTCTCAAAGATAAGGAGCGTCAGGATCGCCAGACCACCTGTACCGAGCTGCAACAACAAAGATTCACTCCTGAATACACCCCACAAATCTGTCACAGCGTCTTACGCTGGCACAACACCTAAAAGTTTCTGAGATGGCCATCCTAGATGAGGTCAGACCCAACTAAAAGAGACGATACCAGATATTGTGAGTTCCACAAGGGTCATGGACACCAATGCATGACTCCGCATCCAACTGAAGGAAATTGAAATTATCTGATCCAATCGTGGGGCACTGCTGCTATGTGGTCATAGAAGGGCAGGAACAAGTCCAACCACCACCACCTTGTAAGATAACCCCAGCTCGCATCAAATCACCTTTGCAGAGATCCATGATTCCTGAGGGCTCACAGAGGCAGAGTCCAAATTTCAAACATGAAGGCCCACTGCGGCAACATCGCATCAAACTTTAAAGTACAAAACCAGATCCAAACTTCCACGATTGATACTACCATAACTCTTTTAGACGTCGACATGGAAGGTCACAAAGATCCCCATGATGACTCCACTTGTGATAAAAGTCGCAGAGTAGCCAATAAACGATCCATTGCATCCCGTTAGTCGACAACGAAAGCTCATCCGACATCATCTTCGCATCAGCTTTCGACAAAATGAACATTGGAAGGGAGAAGCTAGAGCCAGTCAACGCCTGCCTACGCGGGTTCTCTGGAGAAAGAGTACGCCTTGGCTCCAGATACCGGTGCTCACTCGGGAGACCCCATGCCAAGCCACGCATAACGGTGAGATTTCCCATCAGAAGCCCCATCTACTTACAACATGTTATCGGGTAGGCCCTTTCTCAATGCCATAAGGGCCGCCCCCTCTCTCGCCATCACATGGTTATCGACTTCCAACCGCAAAGGAGTAGCATGGTCCAAGGAACCAGCAGATAAATTGTGGAATGTTACTTAACATCAATGAAGTAAAACACGACGACAACATCTACATGGACGAGGAGCCGACATCGCGAGGACAAGGTAGCCGCAACCTCGCCCTTGGGGTAGAGCCTATACACGAAAAGCAGCGACTAGCTAGAACACCTCCTCTACATGGGATTGCAAACCCAGCGGAAAGCATCGAAGCCCTCATATACATTTTTTTGGAATCGAGAACATGGAGTATTAACCAGAAGCGGAAGACATGAATGGTCGACGGCTGATGATTGCCACGGGGACTGACGTCGAGCCCTCTTTTAAACAGTCAAGCAAAGAGAAAGTTTTGCACTTTGAAAAGGAACGATTAATGAAATTGACCCAGCTCTCGCGGCCAATCGAGAGAGAAGTGGAGTACCACCCCGAATGGTTGGCTAACGTTGTTCTAGTAAAGGAGGCAAAGTGGCGGCTTTGCCTCCCCATTCCACGGTGCATCAACGGGGGCTGCGGATAACTCCCCACCTCGGATTGATCTCATAGTAGATGCGCGGCCGGTCATGAACTCCTGTTCGCGGGCGCCTTCCTGCGCTACATTCAGTCAGTATGGACTTGGCGACCAAGAAGACCTCATTTGTCGAATTGAGGGAACTCGGTAGTGAACGGACTAAAGAATACGGGAGCCAAGTACTGAAAATTTTGGTGAGTATGAGTATTTCTAAAACTAAATTAGACGGCCTCCTATGGAGTATAGAGCGACACATGATGGTAAAATCGATCGAGCTCCATAACCCTTTTAGCGGCGTTCAGTCTTTGAAAAACTACGTGGGGGAAGTTAAGCCAGCCCGAATGTCGGCTGGTCTCGTCGAACTTCTTGGGTTTTATAAGTCATGGCCCAGGAATGAGGCAAACCCGTATAAGATAAAGGTGGGTGCTTAATATGATGCCTTATTGAGCATTGCAAGACATTGGCGCTGACGGGGAGAGTAATTTGCTTGGCGGCCGTATCTAGAGACGGCGATAAATGTCGACCTTTCTTTTCGGGCTCACGAAAAGGCCTTCGGTCGGATGCCTGCTTTGCGAGGGCGTTCACGACCCTTCCAAAAACCTGCACCGAGTTCTCACCTGCTGTTCTAGTAAGCCACTTAGGAAGGGAGAACTCCTCGCACTCTGCACAGGCGGTTTCGGACTTCCCGACAAGTGCCGCCAGTAAGAGAGCAGAAGAGCAAAGGTCTGATAGCTGATCTAACATTGCGATCGAGCTTTAAAGTGAGCCGAGGAGAGATTGAGATGGAGAAGTTTGATCTAGCGTTGGTGACTACCTCTAGAAAACTCTGACCTTACTTCCAGGCTCATATTGTCGAAGTCCCAACCGAATATCCAATGAAGCAAATACTGCATAAGACAGAAACCTCAGGAAGGTTAATAAAGTGGGCTATAGAGCTGAGTGAATTCGACGCCAGTGAAGCAGGGCGGCCGGTAAAAAGGGTAGATCTTGGCATATTTCATCATGGAATTCACCCGGCGAGAGTCTGAGCTACCAATAGCGCGGCCTCCCGTACGGAGATTATCTATGGTAGTGCCAATGCCCGAAGGGCGCGGTGCGGGTCTGATCACGACCTCACAGGCGGGATAAGATGCGAATACGCCCTCGAGTTAAAAGCCTCAAATAATGAGCGGGCATATGAAATTTGTCATAGCCGGACTCAGCCTTGCCCATTTCAAGCGGAGCGAATCGGTTACGGAGGTGGCGGCGACTCCCGATTGGTGGTAAAGCGGGCCAGAGACTCCTACGAGGCGGTGAGAAGTGATCTTATATCTGAGTGCGAAAATTGTAAAACTTCATATGAGTTCGGGTCGACATGTGCTGGGCGAATTCCGTGTACCTTGTGGCCAGCGGCGGTACTCCGCAAGGCTGGGCGGGGCGTACCTATTGAACACCTCTAGAGCCACCAATGAACATCGACAATGGGGAGATACACCGTGATATCCGAGAGCCGAGTTGGATATGGACCCATCGGGATTACTTGGTTGATGGTAGGCATTGCGGCGACCGGGGCATCGACTCGAAGCGGTCGATAGATTCACCCGGATTCATCGGGGACCCTTTATAAGCGAGCTTCTCGCCCATTCTTGAGTCGCGTGGGAAGGAAAGGCGCCGGCCCCCGTATGCTCCGGGGAAGTACTGCAGGCATATGTTGCAACCACATAGGAGCTCGGACCTTAGCAGGGAAAACCTTAAAACGAGAGTCTTATTGTGTGGCCTGATAACACAAAGACGCGACGGAAGCGGTTAGAAAATGCGGGAACTTTGTCAAGAGCATGTGACTCTCATCTCCCATCGGGCCGGCCGGCGTTAGTCATAAGCCCACTAGCCTTTTTAGCGATAGAGTACAGACGTCTTTGGGACACTTGCGTTGAAGGGCGATGCAAGTGGTCGCTCATTGTGGCGGTGGACTGTTATTTTAAATGGCTGGGGCTGAACCATGGCGGTCACGCCGCGAGAAGGTGCGCAGCATGCGAGGCGTTCTATAATGTCTGGGTTAGGATTAAAGTCCTAAAGTGTGATAATGGGAAACAATTTGACAATCTTAAGTTCAGGGATTTCTGCGCCGAGCTCGGAATCAAGGACTACTCGTCCCCAGCTCATCCGTAATCCAATGGGCAAGCAAAGGTCGTGATAAGGACTCTAAAGACAGCACTGAAGACCAAATTGGAAGATCTAAAAGGAAAATGGGTGATACCTCCCGAGGTATTATGGAAGCTGAAACATAAGCTACCGCATGAAGTCGTGACTGAGGAAACCAGTTCGATCACACGGCCTTTATTGCCGGCGATGGGCTCTAGTCGGGGTGAATTAAATCACCAAGTTGGCTGGAAAACATCGGGAACACAATGAGGAGGCCTTCGCTAAACCTGGATCTCCCCAGCGTGACGAGTCCACGGCGTATGGAGGCCCATCACGAAAGACCCGCGAGATATTATGATCGAAAGGGTTAAGCCAGGAAATTTACAAACTGGCGACTTAGTTCTAAAAACACGCCCCGGCAAGGAAGGACCACGCACATGGGAAACTGGGACCTAATTGGGAAGGGCCCTACATCGTATATCTCATAATTGTTTGTGACTATGGACTTGAAACGGAAGGAAGAAGCTGCCCTTTCGTGGAACAGCGAACACCTCAAGCCTGCAATCGACCTCGGAGCGTAGCCTGTAATAAAGATCCACCGTCTTGATTTCGAATAATACTCTAGGTCCATTTTTAAGCTGTTTAATGTTATGGTGGGCCAAACAATAAGTTACAATAATAAAGCCAGGAGCTCGGATCGAAGGGGTCTAGGTGGAAGAGGCATGTAATTCGCAAAAGATTGTTCTTTCTTTCAAAGGAGCTATAGTTAAATATGAAATTTCATTACAGGGAGGTGATAGCCACCTCAGAGGATTACAAAATCTTTCTTTGCACCTTAAAGTGGTTGTAGCCAGTTCTTCACACATCTATGACCTGCGGCCAAGGCAAAGGCGAGAAAGGGAAAGAAAGAGAGGAGGAAGAGGTGAAGAGAGAAGAAGGAGAGAGGGAGAGAGAGAGAGAAAGAGAAGGAGAAAAAGAAGGAGAAAGGGAAAGAAAAAACGGAGAAAGCGAGACTTAAAAGTTTTTCTCTGAAGCACACCGCCCCCTCGGAATATGTTCCCTAGCATAGTTCCACCATGGGGCATAGCTAGGGAACAACACAACTCCCACAAGGGAGGAACTAGGGAAAACACAACTCCTACAAGTGGTAGACCATCGACACGAGCGTCGGCGCGATCAGGATAGACCCGTGCGGTGATGGCGGACGACTCTCTCCATCGTAATGCGGGACTCAGGCTACGCGAAGCAAGGGCGAAGCCCATAGTACTACCATAGAGGGACCGATATTTATAAGGAAGCCCGGGGCGGCAGGAAGTCGCGCGATCCGTCGATTCTCCGTAAGATCGCGTTAAACCATGAGCGCTTTTCGAGGAAGGAAGCGAAGGGTCTTAGCTTCCGAGCTGGCTAACTTCGGTGTAGAGCTAATAGCTCGGGAGGATGTGGCGCTTAGGAGCCCGGTGGCTCAATCTGCGGGCTTAACAGCTCGGGAGGGTCTTGGCGCCGGGGAGCCCGGTGGCGCCGGAGTCTACGAAGCTTGCGGCTCGGGGGTCTTAGCGCCTGGGGAGCCGGGTATTTCTGATGCGGGAGCTTAATAGCTGAAGGGGTCTTGGCGCCAGGAGCCCGGTAGCTCGGTCGCAGATAACGGCTCGAAGAGGAGGGTCTTGCGCCAGAGCACGGTGGCTCGGTCTGCGAATAACGACTCGGGAGAGGTCTTGCGCTTGGGAGCGGTAGCTTGAAGGTTGAGGCTTAAGCGATCGGGGAGGGTCTTGGCGCCTAGGGAGCCGAGTGGCTTCGATCTGGCGAACTAAGCGACTCGGGAGGGTCTTAGGCGCCCTAGAGCCCGATGTGGCTGTCTGCAGACAACGGCTCGGGAGGGTCTTGGCGGCGGGAAGCCCGTTGCTTTAATGCTTCGGTTTACAAAACTTTAATAGCTGGGGGTCTTGGCGCTGAAGGCCCGGTAGCTTCTGAGGAACTTTCTTTCGGGTCTTAGCGGGGTCGTCAGCTCGGTCGCGGAACTTGCGGCTGAAGGTCTTGCGCCCGGGGCCCGTGAGCTCGGTTCGCGAGCTCCGAACAACTTCATGAGGGTGTAGCGCCCGAAGCCCGATGGCTCGGTATCTGCAGGCCTTGGCTCGGGAGGGTCTTGCGCGGGGAGCTAGGTAACTCGGTTTGCATCAGGCTTTAACAACTTCCGGGAGGGTCTTGCGCCCGAGCCCCGATAACTTCGATCTGCCCGAATAACGACTCGAGGAGGGTCTTAGCGCTTCCGGGAGCCAGTAACAGGTATTATGCGGGCTTAACCTTTCGGAAGACCTGTGGCACGGGAACGAGTAGCTCAAATCGACAAAACAAGAAAAGCGATGAAATTAATCGTTGAATCTTGGTATATACGCATTTTCTCCGGTAAGGTCGGTGCAAAAATCATTCAGCACATGGATAAAATGAAAAAAAAAAAAAGGGACCTCGCAGCGTGTCGGGCCCAGGGCTTGTGAGTAGAGTTGAGGCGGGCCTACGAGAGAGCGAGGCAGAGGCGCCGGGGTGGTTACGGGCCATGGGACCGGTCGGGGGGCCGCCTTTGAAGCACCTGGCGCCGCGCCGGCCGGCCCAGGCGGATCCTTAGGCCTCCTCGTCGGAAGCTAGATGTTGAGACTCAGTGGGAGAGATGTTCGGGAGGCTTGGGCCTTGAAGTGACACCGGAAGCCAGGCAGGTATAGGCCTCGTCTTTAAGCTCCGCTATTACTTCGCTCCTCCGACTAGCCAAAGCCTCCTGCCTCGCAAGGTCCATTTGACCTGTTGCCAGGAGCTCCTCCGTCGGCATTCACCGGGGTGCGCGTAGCCTCCGACCTCTTAAGCGGGTGCATTCCAATGCCTCCATCTTGGCCTCGGTCACCCTTGACGAGCACCGCTCCTTTACGCGGTGAAGCTGTCGGCGACCTTAGTTTTCCTTGAACCTCATTTTTCTTTTTATCTCCCGGCCTGCGCCCTGTACAGCATGCTGCCCAGTGGGCTGTGCTTCCGCAGGCTCTGATCAATCCCATATTTGGGCTTGAAGACCAGCCCTCCCGGAGGTCGAGCTGGCTGCCAAACGCACTGTGAGGCTTTGCCACACTACATTGGTACCGCAAGTAGTGAGCCTCCTTCTGTGTGACCTTTTCGCAAGGCTTGTGCGAAAAAAAAAACAAAATTAGGCTAATAGGCTGACAGCCGAGTCGGCTGAAAGCACTTGGACATACAAGAGACGGGTTCACTAAAGTAGAAGAAGCACAGAGCCTCCTCGTGAGACAGAATGCCACCTTCTTGGGGTTAAGACCCTTGAGGGTGGAGGGAAGCAAGCTGAAGCCCGGCCCGATAAGCGTGAGAACTTAAGTCACCGCTCTGGAGCACCAGTGGGTGGGCCCCCAGATGCCCTCATCGACATTGGGGAGGCGGGGCACCGATGTGGGACTCAAGGCAGGAAGAACCTCCCAGGGGGCTCAATGGCCATACATTAGCCCCCAGCCCCCACCCCATGGAAGGGTGTCGAGCCGAAACAGCGGGACAGAAGGCGGGGAAGAGCTCCCAATTTTGGGATCTTGCCCCAGACGGAAGCGTTTGAGCTCTAGAGGCCAAGGGGCTTCAACCTTCAGCTCCTCTCTTCTTCCTTTGCCAACACCTCAGGCCCATTCAGAAGCTCTCTACTCGTACTTGAGCTTCTCGATAGGGTTTAAACAAAGGTGAGGAGGACTTGGAACTGTGGGGGCTTCATAATGGAAGGAAATCTCGGGAGAGAGGGAGAGCTGGGTGGGGCTACCATGCTTGAATGGGCCAGGGGATATCTGATGATGAGTCGGGTGAGGCACGTGGGTCCACTTGACCGACAAAGGCTGCCTCTCGTCTTGGGGTGAGATCGGACCGAGCACACGAGAATACTTGCGACGATGCAAATATTAGAAATATCCTGCAACCTTTGAAAGCGAGGACAAACTCAGAATGAGAGATCGCATGCAGGTTCTGGGTTAGTCAAACGACATGACCACCAGTGGCCGACCACTCCGTCGAGTGATGTGCTTCGATGACGGCGCTGGCACGAGAAACCAGGTTACGGCTTCGGTGCTGTGTGTGAGGAATGGAAGGTCGAAATAATCCAACTGGCGCGGGCGCTTAGAGATATAAAGAGGCGCGGCGGCCTCGCTTTTTCCGTTGAAGAAGTCTAGTGCGGGAGTATGTTTGGGAACGCCCGAGCACCGCGTATAAAGCGACTAACGGCCCCACGAGAGCACCCCGAGGGGTGGGGAAAGCTGAGAAGGGAGGCAGAACATTTAGAAATGTTGCAAAACCCTTTTCATAAAGGGTGCAAGGGGCGAGGCCATTCTGAAGCTTTTTCCAGCACCATCTTGGGCAGGCGGCGGCGGGTGGTCAACACGTTAGGGCAAACACGGATCCCAACGGGGCCCATACCGAGGGCGCCAAAATCTCATTATATAAAGGTTTGACGGAGCTTACGGGCCCGCGGCCCTCGGCACGACCTGTGGCGACCTCAAATATTTCGGCGAAGCTGGATATCGAATTTCATAGGAATTTTGCCCTTGCCCTTATCGAGAAAGGAGGTTCCGAGCGGCCGTGAACACCACGACGCCAGGACTCACCACTAGTCCTGCCCCTAGCTGACGCTCGTGGGATTACTCCTATCATAAAAACGGAAGGTGAGCAGGGACCGCCTGTGATATGGGGCTAAGAAAGAAAGGAGAAGAAAATGCACAGTGAACCTTTGTCGAAGCTGACCTAGGGCACCGAAAGGCTTGAGCCAAAGACGAGAAGAAAAGCGTGCGAGTCCAGCTAACCTGAGCCCGAGGGACACTAACTGGCGAGATATCAGGACCACCAGCGGATCTGGACTAATAGTTGGACAGGAAATTCATGCCGAGGAAAAAGCCCAGAGCTTTGCAGAGAAGAAAACGAGGCAAAGAACCAAGTGGCGATCGAGGACGTTTTTAAGGAAGCTAAAACCCGCAGTACAGACGAAAATCACGCGAAAATAAGCGTCGCGTTATCACCTCTGAGGCGTTGGATGGTGACTAAAGCCCTAATCGAGCCGCTGCACGGTAGCCAGTGGGTATACGCACGTCTGAGAAGCGATACAGCCGCCCGACTACGCTGCGCGGCTTTAATGTCAGGCTGGAAGCGTGTGGGGTTTGAAATAATAGGGCACGGCTGAGCCCAGGGCACAAATGTCGGGATTAAAAAGCTGGCCAATACTGGCGATGAGCCCATGAAATCCCCCAAATGGGCGAAACAAGGGCCCAACTGTGCTTTAAAGACTGATGCTTGGGATAAAATGCAGTGGAAGAAGCTTTAATCTCATCGATCGAGGGAAAGTAGGATGTTTCCTAATTATTTTGCTTACATCAATTGCTCCCTTGTATTAATCGGTTGTGATAAGGAAGAATCTCACCTAATGGGAGGAGCTGTCGTATTATCCTCAGCAAGGAAAGATACTGATGCATGTCATCATCTAGTAGGAAAGTTATTAACAATCATCCATTATAAATACCAGATCTCATCCACGTTGGTGAAGATACCTTAAACAGACGCCGCAAGCTTCATTCCCTAAGCGGTTAATATTCTCTTCCGCTGGCCGACAGCATCGGAGAAGACGAGCGAGCCCAGTCGTCCTTTTGTTTCGTTTTTGAGGCGGCATCGAGCAGGTAGGCCCGGTAATTCGTAGCTCGGCCCGATTTAATTGAAAAAACATCATCAATAGTTATCTATTTGAAATCACCAATGTTGTTCCATAAACTTGAATCATCTTCTAATGAACTATAAGAATAATCTTCGATTAGAAGCGTCTCTAATAAGCGCTCTATTTGCTTTCTATCTCTGTGTATCCCTCACTTGAGAATTTTGGGGAACAAAAACAATACTTAAATAGTTTTTCTATTTTAACTCTAAAATAGAGTTATTGAATAATGCTTCCTCCATATTTGGAGATTCTTTATTCACATCCTTAAATAAATATGCTAGACCCATATTTTGTGGCTTTACTTCATATTATTTTATTATTATACTACTATTCTTTCCATTATTTTTATTATTATAATAATAAAAATAAAATAATTATTTCAATAATATTTTATCATATTTTCAGAAATATTTATTTTAATACTTATTAATTATTAATTTTGAATTATTTTTCATATACAATATAGTAAAATGATTTTAAATATCACATTTTAGTATTAATTTCTAATTTTCTTAAAATAAATAATTTTAGCTTTTAATGTTGTTTTATTTCTAAAGTAATATTATGCTTTATAATATAATTTATTAGTTTAAAAAGACATTTGTAATTTTTAATATATATTTATATTTATTTAATATATATTTATATTTATATTCAAATAAAAATAAAACATTCATACATCATATTGTGAAATATTCTAGTATAAAAAATGAATATTTTGAAACCAAATAGTGATTGAATTTGAAAATAGAAATTTAGCTTGTTCGAGTTGAGATTGATTCAAATATAGCCCCATTATCTCTAAATAGCGATAAAATGTCAATTTGGATTGAGAAAATATAGATAAGGGGAGATGTATTACAAGCTCAATATAATACCTTAGTATACTTTTATTAAAATTGTAAATATATATAAAATATTTGGAAATGTTTTCTAGAATTATAGTCAATCATACTTAACTTTTAATTTGATTGTGCTTGTCTAATTGTTCGGAGAATCTACTTTATAATAAAAACAAATATGATTATATTAATGTCGAATCTGTGTTTGTGTTTTGCCTGCAAGTTGATGGTTGCGATGCCGTTTGTAAGGATTCGCAAGATTATGGAACTACTTTCGTATCAAGATCTGAAGTAAAAAGTATGTTGTTTGTGATGCCACCACATGCATTCCTAAATACGGTGGTTCAATTGTTCCCGCACTCGAGAGTAGTATTTCTGCCCAGATCATGCATGGAACCTCACTGTCTATCCAAATCAATATCTAAAAGGAAATTAAGTTCATAATAATCTATGGTAAAGTTTTTATCTGAAATTAGGCCAGAATGTTATTGGCAGAAGTGCGATTTTGTAACTATTGTAAAAATTAAGAGGCAAAAGTTTTCACCATATATAATTTATTTGTTATTGTGAGAAAACATTAGTATACCAATTATCGATAGGGACACACGACCATATATAATGTTTAATTATAAATTGTTTGCCGCCTGTCTAATTTTATTTCTCTATTTTTCTATTGGGTTGTATTTGAGTATTTTAACTATAATTTATAACCTAAAAATTCATTAGTTATCATCTAGAAATTATAGTTATCTATTTGCAATCACTAATGTTGTTCCATAAACATGAATCATCTTCTAATGAACTTCAAAGAATAATCTTCCGATTAGAGCATCTTCAATAATGCTATATTTTAACTCTATCTATATGAAATTTTGAGGGGCAAAACCATACTTTAATAGTTCTTTACATTTTTCATCTCAAAATAGAATGTGAATAGTACATCTTTACTTGTTTGAATTAACTATTCACATATTTAAATCTGAGATGTTGAGCTCATATTTTAGTAAACATATTATATTATTTTATTATTATACTATTATTATTTCATTATTTTATTATTATAATAATAAAAATAAAATAATTATTTTAATAATATTTTATCATATTTTTATTGTCAAGAAATATTTTTAATATTTATTATTTATTAATTTTGAATTATTTTCATACTTAATGTGTAAAATGATTTTAATCTATTCATTTAAAATTAATTTCTATTTTTTTTTTTCTCAAAATAAATAATTTTTTTAGCTTTTTAATGTTGTTTTATTTATAAAGTAATATTGTAATATATTTATTAGTTTTAAAGATTTTTAAGTTTTTAATCTATTTATATTTATTTAATATAAATTTATGTTTTATATTTAAATAAAAATAAAAAGTATTTCATATATCATATTATTAAAAATATTCTAATTGAAAAGGAATGTTACGAGAAAGAATGAATGGTGATTTGAATTTGAAAATAGAGATTGAAGTGAAGTTGAGACTCTTAAATATGAGCCCCATTATCTCTAAATATGGATAAAATGCTAATTTGGAGTTGAAAATATAAGATAAGTAGATGTCTTATAAGCTCTAAGATACTTGAAGTGATGTACCTTAGTATACTTTACTGAAAGTGTAAATATATATTAAAAAATATTTGGAAACACTTTCTAGAATTACCTCAGTCAATCATGTAAACTTTAATTTGATTGTGTTAACTTTGCATCTCTCATGTTGAAGAGGAGGGGAAATCTACTTTTTACTCTATCCAAAAAATAAGATTATATTAATGTTAGAGTGCTCACTGTGTTTTGCCAAGTTTGATGGTTCTGGCGTCCCATTGTCAAAAGTTCTTCCTACAAAGATTATGGAATTTACTTTCATGTCAAGATCTGAAAATAAGAATTATGCTGTTGATTACTTGCAGGTATGTTTGTTGATTTTACCAGCCATTCCTAAATACGGTGGTTCAATCAACTTCTGAAATTTGGTTTTCTGAATCCGAGATTTTACGATCCCAGCTAATACTAGTCGTTAATTACAATTTTCTACGATGAGCTTTGATAGTGTTAAATGGTACATATACAAACAATTTAAATATTTTATTTATTTATGACCAATAATTTGATTTATAGCAACCATTCGCACCGATTATAGATAATGGCCATAACGTGACGAGTTATTGATTGATTTGTAAAGTATGGCCCAGTATTTATGATAAATCTTATATTGGTCTAAAAAATACTAAGATATATACAAAAAAAATATTATAGCTGATCCTTGGAAGTTTGATATTTTGTGAGGACTAGACAGTTATTTTAGTCTCAAAACATCATATGTCAGTGACCACTTATTGATTGAGTCGTCGAGAAGTATATTAATTATGAAGAACTTTATGTTAGTCTCAAAAAAAATTATAATTTATGAGAAATGTTACGTAACACATCCCGAAAGCATGATATTTTGTGAGGAGCGGTAAGTGGTCATAAAATGTCTATAAATCATGAATAACTCTCATTGATTTCTTGTGAGCGATATATTGTGTGGCGAAACTTATGTTAGTCTCAAAAAATATAATCTATGAAATATTATAACACATCTACAAAAGTATATACGACATTTTGTGAGGAGAATTTGTAAAGTGGTCATAAATTACCTAGATCTATATTGACTTGTCGATTAAGTCGTAGAAAAATATATTAATTGTGATGGAAACTTATGTTAGTTTAAATAAAATATATAATAAATGAGAAATATTATAACATGCCTCTAAAAGTATATGATATTTTTGTGAGAAAAGTAAATTGGTCGCGAATCTTATGATACATGATACGCTCATTGGCCCAGTCATAAAAAATTGTGGTAATTACGGAAACTAGCACCATATTGAATTTTAAAAAACATATATTCTCATAATAATTCTTATCCCCAAAAGTTTGATATATTATATGAGGAACTGAAAGATAGTGACAAAAATGTTATTATATTATTTTCTATTAGTCATTAGTTATTTATAAAATCTTCTACATTTTTGCAACAACTTTTACGTGATCATGAAAGAGCTTTGTATGTGAAGATTCGCAGTGTTCACCTTTTGAAAATTTTTAGTATTTTTGAGGCGATAATTGTTGTTGCAAATGTCTAATAATTTGAGATCAGTATTTTTGTGACTTTTTTCAAAATACACTTTCTAGTTAAAGCAAATTTTTATATTATTAAAGATTATCTTTAACAAAATACACACTAATGAGGCTTTTTTTAACACATTAAAATATTGCTCTCAATATAAAACCAATTTGTTAAGAAAAAATATTTGTAAAATTATTTCTATAGCGAAGAAAAGAAAAAAGAAAAAAGAAAACAAGATGAATTAAATGTTCCATGTAGCATATAAAATAATTACAAAAAATATCTTTAAAAATAATTAATTTTTATGGCTTTGGACCCATTGTAATAATTAAATCGATAAAAATATATTACCCAATTCATTTTGATAAAAATCTATAAATATTTCATTATTTTTTGATTTAGACAATAAATACTAAAATTGGGTTTTAAATTTTACTTTATATAAGTTTCTCCATTAACACATTTTAAAACTATCATAGCTCCATAAATCATATCAATGTTTATTAATATTTTTCCATTTATAAGATAATTTAAAAATTATTCAATGATTAAGTAAAGAGAACATTAGATATTGTTGGAAAACTATATTATTTATATTGTATAAATAATATGTATATATATATATATATATATATATATACTCTATATATACTCCACTGCTCTTATATATATATATATATATATATCTATATACTCATAAACAAGCTCCCTATTACCAAATTATTTTGATAAAAATCTATAAAAAATATTTATTATTTTTAGTTAGACAATGATATAAAATTGGGTTTTAAATTTTTATATAAGTTTTATATTATTAACACATTTTTAAACTATCTTAAGCTCCTTAAATGCTTATCAGTGTTTTATTAATATTTCCATTTATAAGATAATTTAAAATTATTCAATAGTTAAGTAAAAGAGAGAACAATAGATAATGATTTGAAAACTATATTTATATTAAAAATAGTTTACGAGTGCATGTTTTAGCTGGATAAACATCAATTTTAAGTGCATTGATATAAATATGATTGGATTTGAAAGTATTAATAAACCCAAAGCTATATTAGTAATTACTAAAAATGGATTTTAAGGATAAGTAACATGATTTTGAAGTTTTATTCACTTTTCCTAAAAAAATTCCATCTCACGCAGTTGATTTTTAATATAACAATGACGAGCATTATGGTGAATCCCTTATGATTTTTATTTTATTTTTAAATTTTTCAAATTGTAATTAGTACATAAATTTTAGAATATATATTTAATTAAAATCTTATAAAATTATTATTATCGTGACTTTTAGAATATATATTTAATTAAATCTTATAATATTATTATTACATTAACTAATTTTTTTCAACTAAAAAAATATTACATACATAATTAATTTTTATAATAATATTGCATCTTTTAAATATTTAATTAAAATCTTATAATAATATTAAGCCCATTATAAGTAACTTTTGTTGTTTTCAAATACAAGCTATTATATTTAAATAAAGGTAAAATATTATTATTATCTTTTAAATTTAAGCAATTTCTCTTCCATTTAAGTTACACAAATCATAAAAGCTTTAAAAAAAAAAAAAAAAATTTTAAACGTAAATCATAAAAGTTAAGCAAAGAAAAATTCAATAAAAATTACATGAAAAGAAATAATCCTTATTTATCTAAGAATGCTTAAAAAAATTAAAGTACATTTTATTAAATTAAATTTAAATATAAATATTCGTAATAATGAAGGCTAGTTTAGATTGTCTCTAAATTAAATATTTAAATTATCCTCTTCAAAAAAGTAAATTATCTTTAATAATTTATTAATATTATTATCATTAAAAGAAATATACAAAAAAAGAGACACAAGCGCAAGTTTCCATTTTCACGTTCTCTCTAAAATATGTACTAGCAGTATTGTGTTTGGTCTTTCTGAAACTAGAAGCAAGTGTAAGTCTGCTTGAGCTTTTTTGGGTTAGTTTTATTTAATTTTTGTTTGGCTTTAGAAGTGATTATTCTTTACTGCAAAAGTTTTGATTTGTAAGAAATTTGTTCTGAAATAGCATGATTAAAATGAAATAAGCTAGAAAAATTGTTCAGGAATTTCCTTTGTATCGGCATATGAAGACACTATCTTTTTTTGTTCATTCCGTTGCGCTTTCGTAAAACATTTGTTTCGCTTAAAGGCGTATCACGATGAATCTTGTCGTTATATTATTTAATATATATTTATCTTTACGTTTTTGTGATGAAGGCATCACATTATTTATACGCTACGGTTGAAGCTTTCTCTGATATCTGTATTTAAAGCACATACTAATAAATAATTTCTGCTTGCTTGAAATGCTATCGTATGGTTTATTGGTGGGTGGTCATTATCCTTCTTGGGACGAGGATGAGTCCTTTGATACGTTGTTATATAGTTGCAGCTTAACCAGCGCCCAATGGACATGCATAAAAATGATGATAAACATTATGTAAGGTTGACTTCTTAGCAAACATTGCGATATTTCCAAGCACTTGTTGACCAAAAAGGAAGTACCTTTTAAACCAGCGTGTCTTCTTAGATGTTATTCTTTCGATACATATAGGATTGAGGTATTTATAATAATTTGGGTTTTTTGAATTTTATAATATATTTTATTTCTTTAAAATTCTTGGATATTTTAACTATTTTAATGGATCATTGAAATTCTTTAATCTATAAAGAATATTCAAAAAAGTGTAAGTTGTGCTAATGTTTTCCAATTCCAAACCATTATAAGTAGTAGAGAAAGAAATTTTGTTTACTTCTTATCATCTTAATTTTTTTTCTTCCTCAATATATAATACTCAACCTCAATAATTTTGATCTCCATTGAAGCATTTATTTGGTTGTGGTGTGAATTAATTGTCATTTTTATCTTTTGAGTGTTAGAAAATATTTGTCTCTTATAATTAGTAAGATGTTCATATAGATTTGAACATAAAGACAAACTAACAGTAATTTTTCTTGCAATAATAAATTTTATAAACTTGAGTTGTAAACTCCAAAAGTATCCTTCTAAATGTATTATAAAAACTTAAATGTTTTTTTTTTTTGTTTCCCTTTTATTTGGGGTTGTCTTTTATATTAAATTAATTTTTCCCTACTACTTCAATATTATTTGATTATATAATAATATTATGTTCATAGCGACTTACACCATTTGAAATAAATTATATGGAGTATCTCAAATCTATAATCTCAACTAGTTGTCATATTATTGTATCTGCTCCTTATTGTAAAAAGCAGATTACATGGCTCCCAGGTGGTATCAAAATCTATCACCAACATTGTTTATCCATCATCCAACATGATTGCACAAAGGTATTTTTGTAAAACTATCAAGGTAATTGTTATGATAGGTTTGTTTCAATCAATATAATATCTTTGTCATTGTCATATAGAGGTTCCATCAACAACAAAAGAAAGAGGCGAGGCCCATCTTGAGGAAAAGAGTTAGATGTACTATTGAGGAGAAGGGTACTGCACATATCTAACGTTTACGGAAGAAGGAGACATGTGACATCCTTGCAAGTTTGCTAGTGAAGTTGGTTGTATTTTGTAGAGTCGGATTCATTCTCGTCGACCGCCAGGAATATGGGTGGAGGTCGGGTTGCCCGAGCGCCACTTTAGAAGTCGGGCGAGTCTCGGCTGTGCGGGAGGCTCTGCCTCCTGTTGCTGCAATAAAGCGCAAGTTTGCATAAACAGTCGATATAATCGAGATAACAACATGGATAAGCGGCTCTTGGGCCGCTTCGAAAACAATATCCATAACCACAATAACCATGTCCCCTTAGTTCACAAAGAGTTAGTAAATGGCTCTTATACAGCATATATCAAAATGAGAATTGCTCATATGGAAAACCGCCAGCCACACATAGGCTTTCTTCAAAACTCGGCTCTGGATGAGCCGTCCCTACACCTGCGCTCCGGTTACTGTAAAAATAAAGGGGATCCACGGCGGGGTGAGCTAAAGCTTTCCCGGTAGGAGAATCGTACTAGGTAGATACCACCACCTAAGTGCGATTGCAATGTTCCCGAATTTAAGCCAACTAGCATTGAGCAAATGTGATCCTACTTGAATGTCTGCGACCATCTCGGATCCGAAGTCGCCGCATTCCTGCCAGCATTTCACTTTCTGGCGTATGAGAATTATTGACTTAATTGAGTGGGCTGACCCTCGGGTAAAGATATGCTCCTCAGTGGGCCGCTCCCGACGATTGATATATATTATTTAGTTGTGGACGCTACCCTCAGATGAATAAATATCGGCCCAATTTTTCTGACCGGTTCGAGCATATTATTTGATTTGGACTACCCTCACAGATAATTTACATTTTAGACTCTTTCCGACCTTGTTTCTCTAGACTCATCTCATTACTAACTCTATATTAAGTGTTAAGGATGCGTAATATGAGTGCGTATCTTGCCGATTAGTGTCGCATGCAAATATATAAACATGAATACCAATGCATAAAAATTAAATCACAAGCATGTTATGTAATTATCATTTCACATCAAAATTAGCTCTCTTGGGCTAATGTTCAAAGCATAAGCAATTCGATTCGAATTGTAGCAACGCATAATTTTAAATATATTCTTGAATATTGTTTGAGAATAGTGAAACCGGGTTACTATTCGAAAGATCTAAATCAACGGTTCATAGTGAACCCGATTCACGGCCATTCCGGCCCCAATTTGTCAGACATGATTGCTTACACAAATAGCCCATCATTGTGAACCCAAATCAGCCGTGGAACAGCCACGGGCTGCTCATTCTCCCCGAAAATTTATCAATTCGGTCCATGTTTTGGGATGGAATCAGCTGCTCACGGTATACGAACAACGAAGCATCGACAGCAGCCAAAATGGAATAAAACCCCGTGAGAGAAATCCTACCTCAAGGGTGAAGAACTCCCACCAAAAATCCGATACGCGGCGTGGCCCTTTCCGGCGTAGAGCATTTTCTCCTTCTTCTTTGAGAAATCAGGCCAGCAGTGGGAAGCGGGATCTTGGAGGACAGCTGCTCACCTGAAACACTCTAGAAACTGAAGCTCATGAAAAATCAAAACCTCTCTGTTTTGTTGAAGAACAGAATAACATCTTGACCGAGATAAGTCTTATAAACTTTGTTATGTGCACCGCTCATGGACTTTGTTAAACTCCCATCGGCGTCCATTTATTCGTTTCACCGCTCGCACCGCTTATGGTACGCCCAGGTACATGCTCTATGTGTCTTGGCTATTAGCGTCGAAAATGGAATTTCGCGACGCGACGCGATGCCTCAGCGATGCCGACTCCATTGTCGGCAAATTACTTGAATTTGCGTGCTAACTAGATTTCGGGCGATTCAACGGTACCAATCGTTTCGTCATCGAGATCTAGAGGGTAATGCAGTTAACGATAGTATAATTTTGTAATCAAAATTACAATTTTGCCCGCTTATTCAGTGAAAAATTTCTCGGGTCTTACATTCTCCCCTCCCCAAAAGAATTTAGTCGAGAAATTCTAAGCGATCTTATCAAAAACACATGCAAATAATAAGCGTGCACTCTACCGTACATAATAAGCGATCGTTGAATCTTAAGCGACTAATGCGTCATCGTCACTAAACAAGAAGGGATAGGTAGCGCGCTCGCGTGTCTCACGGCTCCCACGTTGACTCCTCCATCCCACGGTGCCGCCATAATACTCACTGGCCTGCTACGCGGTCTTCTTAGCGTCGCAAAACACGCTCACGGTTATCAACAATGCACGGTCCCTCCTGCGGCTTGTCAGGTGTCGATACAAATGCGTCACGATCCTCGCGTAAGTGGATACGCGGGTATATTTAAGGGTAATGGAGGCGTGAAACACCTCAAGCATTGGACACCTAACATGCTGGGCGGTAAAGCCAGCGATGCCTTGGCTCTTGCCTATCCTTTAAGTATCTCGAAGATACAATATTTTCCGTTAGCTTCAGTACTTGCCGAACGACCTCCTCTTAGGAATGCCTTCAAAGGCGTGATCACCAACCTCGAACTCTAAAAATTCGGCGTCTCGTACATCCGCACATAGCTCTTCTATACTGGCTACGGCGTGGCTTCATAGTGCTCCAGCTACCTTCTGGAGGGTGTCTACAATAAATGAGGACATTGATGCGGAACTTTCTTGCCTTGATCCGACATAAATAATCCCAGCGGCTCCTGCATGACCTCATATGGTGCCATTGTTTTCCGCGTCTTGTTGTTGTAGGCGAATTCCACCTAGGGCAACTGAGCCTCTGCCCTTGATCGAGGACATGCATGTTCATGACATGCCACTATAACACCCGTATGTAGCCAATCCATACACCGTAAGCCTGCACCGCACTTGCTGGGTGGTATGCGACCTCGGCGCGATCGGCTGGCAATCCAGGTGGATGAGTGACTGGTCCATCTATCATGAATGACATCCATATCTGACGCCTTGGCTCGACCAACACCTAATGCAATTTCCAAAGGAATTATCCGATTCCGAGTCACCCTCGACTCACGCATCTTTCGACTGATCTATGTGATAATTATGAGTACTGTGTTTTCATATCGAGCAACATAACGCCCGACACACTTGAGCTTTACATTACATTTCTTTGATTCAACTATGAGTCTTCTTTGGACGTGATCTTTAAGACGACTCAACCCACACTCTGGGTGGTGAATAATGACTATCGCGGCTGTACCCACCCGACTCGGCAGCGATCTTTGCCGTGCGTAGCGAATGCAATAATGTTATATTGCTTGACGGCAATCCGGAAGTTTCACCATAGAGCGGGAATCTCGAGAGATCACTCACTCATAATCCCGAGCCTATCAGGTCAAACTCACCACCCTACATCCTAGGGAAGAACATCTATACCTGGCTTCTCTAAAATGGCCTTAACCTCCCTAGAAGCCCAGGATCCAATGTCGTGTGGTATGACAGCCCGGTACGGAGTCTCGATGCCGACGGCGATGGTTGTCGACTCATCGTATCTAAGCGACGAAGTCAACAACCAATAAATTACCACCACCTGGTCCCTGCGCTTAGTTTGCAACTCGTCTGTCACGACTTGATCCACACTCTAGCCCCTGCGGCTATCTATGTTCTTGAATGCTTGTATAGCACCAGCTGGCTTAGTTCCTCCCAACCTTACTGGTGTGGAGAATGAGCTATATACTCTCCGTCCTCTGACGGCGGGGCTGCATTGTCCCAAAATCTTGAGATCCACGTCCTGGGGGAAATCCGAGTCCTCATGCTCAATCGACCCCCAGTCATAATCTAGTGTGAAGCGGAAGCCTTACTTTCTTCACGAACTAGGAGAAAGGCGATCACTCTCTCTTGTTACCAACACCCAGTATCGAGTGCTCAGTATCCTCGATTTCTCTCTCTGTGGTCGGGGTTGTCTTGACCATGGAGTCCATGTCTTGTGGGCAAAATCCTACCGATCTACGTATCGAAGATTGACATTCGGTCAATCAAGGGGCATCACCAGTAACTCAAAGTGCCATGCAGCGTCTGCTTATTTGTCTTAGGGATATCCATTCCCACTAACCCTCGGTTGATGGTAACAGATCACGGAGGCTTTTTATCTTAGGTAGACTCATGACTCCAGCTCAGCTGATGAAATAGAATGATCGATCCTTGGTATTAGATGCAGATTCTTGATTGTAACCACACGTTTCAGCTGCTTGTAGTCAATGCACGGTCGAAGGGTCTTGCCCTTCTTCTTATAAATAGAGGGCAGGCGCCTAATGGTGAAGTGCTCGGTCTAATGAACCCCTTGTCGATGGCTCACGTAGGCGGACTCGAGTTCCTATGACTCGATCGGTGCCATCTGTCAGGAGTCATGAGATGAGGTGAATGCTCGGTGTAGCTCAACACTTGAAGTGCGCATCCGCATAAAGGGTAGTGCAGGTAGCTCGTATGGAAGAACATCCACATACTGCATCTCTTTGGAGTAAATCTGAAGTCTCTCCTCGTCCTCTAGGGTAAGGCTCGCTAGCCAACCGCCCGATTGTCACGACACTTGGACTCGTATGTTGTACGTGAAAATATCGTGCTTGTCCTACTAAAAATGCTTGGTGCAGATCTGTGTGGGGCGGTAGCCCAGCTCTCTGCGCTCCTGATCGATAACAACCACAATAGTTGTCGGCCCGATCCATCGGGATGACATGGCTGACGTGTCGTGATCGCCGGGTCAGCTGTGAATAGAATCGAGATCTATAACTCGTAACCTCGACTTATCATTCTTATTCTGCCGCCCTAATCCTAGGGGAACTCACGTCACAACGGCTCCTAAGGTCTCTAGGGTCACTTTGCCCGTTCCATCACGGTATTTGGGCCTCATTCTCTGTAGCTAGGCTTGACTAGTCTAATCAGGGTCGTGTCGGAGAGTAATCTCCATAGCCTCTAACACTTTCACCATTCTGCATGAACCAATGGTCGGCCACCACCTGGATCTCCTCACAGTGAATGTCGGAGGATGATGAGTCTAAACCTCTGGGGTTACTGGATCTCACGACTACGCTATGCTAACGTGCGATGGCATCTACTCATCTGACACTACGGCCTCTACAAGGCATGGTGTGTGTAATCAAATGTCGGTACGGTCGATTGTCGGTGGTGCGACCCGGTGCCGTGGGCGTCCTCTATGTCTCGTCTACTAGCCATTTCTGCCAGTGCTCATGGAAACAAGAATCATTTAGCCTTCATTTCGGGTCTAACTGGTAATCTGGATCTTGATTACTAATAGACTTGACAACCTGGCTTGGCAGTTCATTTCTAAGTGGAGCTAGAAATTTCAACCACCGATTTTGTTATTCATTTCAATAAGGTTCTAAACTTTCTTGTTCATTCAGGTACCCAATCCACTAAAGGTCATAATCCCTAACCTTAGCATTCACCCTTTTCCAATACGCATTACACCATGCATATTATGTTCTACGCAACTACTGCGCAATCACCATTTCAAATGGTAGTTGAATCTATCTGATATCTCTAAGGCATAACCCTGACCCGAGACACTAATCATACACATAACTTCGGTGTATCGCAATCAATTTCGCGTTTGAAGTATTGCTAATGAAATTTTTATTTTCAAATTTTATTTTTGAAAATTTTATTTTTAATTTTATCAAAATTTATTTGATTTTATTTGATTTTTAATTAAATTTAAAATATATATCATTTTTTTTAGAAAAAAAAATTTTACAATGAGCGATGTTCGTTTTAATGACTCGAAGAAAAAGCGAGTCAAACGGATCGAAAATAGTAGGAGTGCCGCAGAGTGCCTGATGAAACGACGGTGTGCCCGGCCGCTGGCGCCCGGCGCCGAGCCCCAGCGGCGCTGCGCGCGCTTCTTGCACGCCCGCGCCCGCATACGCCCGCCCACTGCCGTCAGCCTTTGCGCGCGCCTGCGCCAGCGCCGCTGTCTTTGCCCGGCCTGCCTTTGCGCGTGCGCTTTCCGCCGCTGCGCCACGCCGCGCCCGGCTGGCGCCCCTGGCTACTGCGCGCCCGGCCCTACGTATCGTAGCTACGATGGCCCGCCATTGCAGCCCGGCAACGCTGCCTACGATCAATACAATTTTTTGTATTGCGACCACGATCAGCCCATGACCAATATTGCAATAAATTTTGCCTTCCCGGCATGCCTCGATCCGCGGTGTATTGCAATACAGAACACCAACCCACTAGCCTATTGCAATACAATTTCTATCTGATGCCACCCGTACTTCAAGCAGCTATTACTGCAATGCTTTATTCTGATACAAAATCTCATTTCTCCACCAATACAAAATGGGCGTGTGTAAAAAATTCTGCTCAAAATTTTTCGTTTTCATTATAAATGATTTTTTTTTTTCATTTATTTCCGAGAAATTGGAAAAATCACCTAAAATCAATTTTTTTTAAACACTCTCAAATAAATTCATAAAAATTTATTTTTCTCCATTCACTTGAATTTTCACCACCATATAAACCTTAGAAAATTATTTTCTCACCTACTTAACAAAATAATAAATTTATGAAAATTTATTTTCTTTTCAATTTCTCAAAAATTTTCTCCACTCAAAATAAATTTATAAAAATTTATTTTCTATTCCATTCTTCAATTTTACTACTTGTAAAATCATAGAAAATTATTTTCTTAAATTCTAAGTAAATAAATTTAGTAAAATTTATTTTTCTTGGCTAAAATTTCTTTTCATCTTCCAACACTCCAAATAAATTTAGTAAAATTTATTTTATTTAACTATTCGTTTCTGCTTGTAAAACTTTAAAAATTAACTTTCTTCACCTCTAAACCAAATAATAAATTTATGAAATTTATTCTCTTTGTTCTAGTTTTACCAGTACACTCAAATATTTTCTAAATATTCCTTAACTCATCTATGTGTGCTAATCACCAAGCACACAGCAAACACAACATGGTACACATACCATTCATCGAACATTCATGTTCACACAATAAATTCACTAATGCACAAAACACATCGACACACGTGCCGTGTGTCTGGTTTTTGTCGTGATTTTCTGGAAATCATACCTAACTCAGCATCAAACCACCCTGGTGGTGATGGATACCAAAGCTCCACTAGGTATTAGTATACCTAAGCTCACGATATAGTGGCGCCCAAAACCGAGTCCGTTGACTCTCTGCGTCGACTGTTGAATACAAGTGGAGGTCGGGTGCAGAAGCGCCTTTGAAGTCGGGCGGAGTCTCCTTTGGCATGAGGGAGCTCTGCCTTATGTCTTGTATAAAACACCATTTACGTCGAGAATAGTCGATATAATCCCAAGGATAACAACATGGATAAAACGACCTCTTGGGCCCATAAAACAATATCCATCAACCATATGACCATGTCCCATAGTTCTAAGAGTTAGTAAATGGCTCTTGCACAACATATATCAAAATAGAGAATTCTAATACATACTTGGAAAACATTAAAGCTAGGCTTTCTTCAAATACGGCTCCTAGGATGAGCGTCCCTATAGCTCCGTACGCAGCCAAAATAAGGGGATCCCACGGCGGGAGTGAGCTAAAAAGCTCGATGGAGAATAGACGCGCTGAGGCTGGGCTACTCACCACCTAAGTGCGGTCTGATGTTCTGAAATTTAAACAGCGTTCGAGTGATGCATGATCCTCTTGAATGTCTACGACCATCCAGGGTCCTCCGCGGGCTACTTTAGCTAGCCTTGTATGAGGTGTATTATTTATTAGTGGGCAACCTCAGATGAATATATATGTCAGTTGGTAAGAACAGGCAGATTGATGTATATTGACCCAGTTTGTGGACTACCCTCCAGATGTGAATAAATATCAAGCGATGGCTCGACCGGTTGACATATATTATTTGATTTGGACTACCCTCCGATATTGCATTTTAGCTACCCTCAGAACCTTGTTTCTACGAGCTTCAAAACCTCATGCACTAACTCCTATATTCTAGGATGTTCGATCGTGGAATCATGTCTGGGTTCAGTCGATCCCAATCACATGCAAACAAATATATAAACATGAATATATTCGCACAAATTCATCACACAAACATGTTATATAATTGTCATTACTTGCATCGAAATTAGCATTTCTGCTTGGTGTGTTCAATACAAGCAATTCGATTGGTCTGTAACCAGCATGTGTTACGAAAATATATTCTTGAATGTTGTTTGAGAATAGTGAAACCGTTCTTCGAAAGATCTCAAGGTTCCTTAGTGAACCCGAGATTCAACCATTCGACCCGGAATTCAATCGAAAGCATGATTTAACACACAAACCCATCATTGTGAACCCAAATCAGCTAGTGGAGCAACCGCGGGCTGCTTTTCTCCCGAAAATTTTATCAATTAGGTCCCATGTTTTGGGATGATCAGCCCTCCTGAGCTCGAACAACAGGCTGTCGGCTTACTTAAATAGGAATAAACCCAGTGAAATCTGCCTCGGAGTTTGACTCACAAATCCGGTACGCGTAGCCGCTTTCCAGCGTGAAACATTTACGCTAACTTTCTTTCCGAAGTCGCGCGGTCGGATCATGAGATCTTAGAGAAAAGCCTCTCTCTAAAAGCCCTCTCAAAACCAACTACTGCATCTCAAAAAATAAAGCTCTCGCGTTTGCTTTGGCTTAAGGTAGGAGAAAGGAGCACTATTTGCTCTTTTGTCTTTTGTGACTTAAAAATCAGTTCTATAGCTACCCATTATCATCCCTCTTCTTTCTCAGTTTGATATTCGGCCGTCATGAAGCTGATCAGTTTTTAAATCATTTCTCTCACTACCGCCTTAGTGTGAGTACGTAATGCTATGTGCTAGGTCGCGTAGAAATACGGCACCGACGATGCCTCGGCGATGCCGACTCAGGCGTCTCGGCAAATTCGCGAAAATTTTGCGTCTTCGCGGAATTTGGCGAGGCGATTCAGCGGTGCAATCAGTTTAAATGTAGAGATCTGAAGTACGGATTTTTAACGTGGTATAATTTATGTCAAAAATTACGATTTTCACCATATTCGAATTGAAATTTCTCGGGTCTTGTTGGTGTTCTGGTGAGATTAATTTTAGACCATTTATTTTTGCTATGGAAATGACCAATTGTGACCATTAATTTCATCTAGACTTATTTAAACTATGTCTAATTTTTCATCATGAAAAATTATAAACCATGACGGAGTTGTTCTTGCGTCGTACAAACGTGAAATTCTGTGCATAATTCGTTGTAGAAACGAGAAATTGTGACCACATAAATTCATTTTGTAGAAACATGAGAATTGCGATCATGTTAATTCATCTTATTACAAATTTGCAACCATGAAATTCATCGTAAAACATGTTATGTATATAAATTCCATCATAGAAACACAAAAATCGTGACATGTAGATTCATCGTAGAAAGCACAGTGAGACTACCTAAATTCATCATAGAAACACGAATTTGCGATCATGTAAATTCATCATATAACATAAACAATTGAGACCATGTAAATTCATTGTAGAAACGAAATTGCAACCATGTAAGTAAATCATAGAAACACCAATTTATGACCATGTTAATTCAACACGGTAGATCATGTAAAGACTCATCGTAGAAACATTTCAAATGCGATCAAATGTTTTCATTGCAAAAAAAAATAAAATTTGCGACCAATTACTATCGATGGTAGAAAGTGAAATATGCCACCAAGATATTGGACATAAAAATTTCGTGTAATATCATACACAAACAAATTATGCGACAAAGTTAGAATGGTCGCGAGAAGAAAACATTCCACGACGGTTATCTTATATGACAATTGATGTCGACCAACATTTTTGAAGTTCTGCGGATTATTGTCGCGACCAGAAATTTTGTTTTTGGGATGAATAATGTAGTCGCGGAATATCAAATTTCTAGTAGTAGATTGTTTCCCACCTCTCAGAAGTAGTATCTCGCACTTAAAATCGTGCACATGAGAAACCTCGTCTATCAAATCAATATCTAAAAGGAAATTAGGATCCATAATAATCTATGGTAAAGTTTTTACGAAATTAGAGCGAGAATATTCATAAATGTGATTTTTGTAAAAATTAAGAGGCAAAGTTTTCACCATATATAATTTATTTGTTATTTATTTAAAACCATTAGTATACCAATTGCATCACTAGAGTGGACACGACCATACATAATGTTTAATTACATAAATTGTTTGTGCCCATGTCTAATTTTATTTCTCTATTTTTCTATTGGGTTGTATTTGAATATTTTAACTATAATTTATAACCTAAAAATTCATTAGTAATCATTAAGAAAATATAGTTATCTATTTGCAATCACTAATGTTGTTCCATAAACTTGAATAATCTTCTAATGAACTAAAAGAATAATCTTCCCGATTAGAGCATCTTCAATAATGCCATATTTTTAACTCTATCCCTTTATATATAGAGATTTTGGGGGGCAAAAACCATACTTTAATAGTTTTTTATTTCATCTCTAAAATAGAAATGTGAATAGTACATCTTCATATTTAAATATTAACTATTTACATGATACAGGAATGTTGAAGCCTATATTTAGTAAACACTATTCTATATTATTTTATTATTATACTACTATTACATTGATATGTGTGAAATCAGTGGTGTAACATTTTCATTATTTTATTATTATAATAATAAAAATAAAATAGTATTTCAGCAATATTTTTATCATATTTTTATTTGTCAAGAAATATTTATTTTTAATATTTATTATTTATTAATTTGAATTATTTTCATATACAATATTGTAAAAATGATTTTAATCTATTCATTTTAGTATTTGGCCAATTCCTAATTTTTCTCAAAATAAATGATTTTTAGCTTTTTAATGTTGTTTTATTTCTAAAGTAATATTATGCTTTATAATATATTAATTTATTAGTTTAAAAAAAGCATTTTAAGTTTTAATCTATTTATATTTATTATAGTTTTTATTTATTTAATATAAATTTATATTTATATTTAAATAAAAATAAAAAGTATTTTCATATATTATATTATTAAAATATTGATTTTAAAAAAATAATAAATGTTTGAAAAATATGAATAATGATTTGAAGTTGAAAATAGAGACTGTTTGTTCGAGTTGGGACTCTAAAATGTGGGCCCATCATCTCTAAATACTGATAAAATGCCAATTTGGAGTTGAAAATATAGATCAATTGTTGGAGATGTCTTACAAGCTCTTAATCATAATGTATCTTAGTATACTTTATTGAAAATTGTAAATATATATTAAAATATTTGGAAACTTCTAGGTTATAGTCAATGTACTTAACTTTAATTTGATTGTATTAACATCTCCTTGTTGGAAGGAAATCTATTTATGTCAAAAAATAAGATTATATTAATGTGCCCGGAGTACTCTCATTGAGGTTCGTCAGGATTTGATGTTCTAGCGTGCCATTGTCAAAAGTTCTTCTTGCAAAAAGATTATAGAACTTTTTATGTGAATGCGAAAGTAAAAAAATTAGACTACGTGCTGATTACTTACCATGCCTTCCTAAATCGATAGTTCAATTGTTCCCTTTCAGTAATTGTATCTCTGCAAAGATCATGCAAGGAACCTCATTGTCCGTCGATATCTAAAGGAAATTAGGATACGCAATAATCTATGTAAAGTTTCTTTATCTCGAAATTGTGGCGAATGTTCATAGAAATGCGATTTTGTAAAAATTAAAGAAGGCAAAGTTTTCACCATGGAATAGTTGCCTTACTTTTACTTTCTTGAGCGAGAATGTCATTAATATTGGTAGAACCCTTTTTTTGGGACCAGAGTGTGGAATTCCATATGTAGTTGTGTCCGGGGAACAAAATGTCGAAATATCGGCGATATTTAGTTATCGATGGAGGTATATATCACTATCAGCGATAGTCGATCTGAGGAAATTTAATTTTTGCCGAAGTATTATGGGTACGGCCCTCTTGATTCGAACTGGTAGTAGGGAATGAACCCTTATCTCCAGTGCCAATGGCTTTGTTATTACATAAGATGCAAATAAAATTAATATTATCTTGTATTATTGATGAATATTTAATTTAACATTATTGCTTCATTTATTTTTCAATAATACTTTCATATTTTCAAAATTTGAGAATTAAAAATTAATTTGATAATATAAATATAAGATAATTTTAATTATAAATTAATATCAATATAAAAATATTCGCATCACAACTATCAAATTTAAAAATCAACATTTATGTAAAAATATTTTGCATAAATAATAAAAACTAATTTATTTCTTATTTTAAATGTGATTAAATATGTTTTAACTTACAATAACTGAATTAAAAAAATAAAAATAATATTATTTGTTAATAAATAAATATAGATATAGTTTAGAAATTTCAAATATTATTTAGTTGATATATCTCATTATCATATTTAGTTGATATCTATTTTAATATTATAATATCTAATATTTTGAATTTTTTCATTATCTATATAATATTCATAACTTAGAAAGAGAAAAATAAAATAATATCTTGAATAACTATAAAATAATAACATATTCAATGTAATAATCAAATGATTATACAAAATCCATTGATTTTAATCTTAAACAGTAGATATGAATCATTTCTAGAATTAAAAATAACTGCACCGAGAATAATATTAAATTATATATTTAATTTAATTATAATTTAATTTAGTAATATTAAATAACTCTAATATGTGTATTTTACTTATTTTTATTATTTTTATCGATATATTCGTGTTTGGAATATTTTGATTCTCTTATTGAATCTACAGTGAGAAGAGGAAAACATAAATGCTTTCTGAATATTGGACATAATGGCGTAGCCATGTTTATTCACCTTGAGAGATTAAAGCGGGGATTAATTTTGTCTTCGGTAGGGCTAATCTGGTCGGTTTAGGGCCCCAGAGACAAAATTTATCTTGTGCTGTGTTTGATGCCCGATGCAGACAAAAATTATGGACTTTTATCCTACGTTTGGTACATCACCCAGGACTAAAGGTGGTGTTTGTTTTTTTATATGGCAATCTTGGATAAATTTTTTTAGCTTGTATCTTGAATAATCTTAATAGCATTGAGTATTAGGATGTTTCATTTTGCGTGGGTGAAGGTAGTAGGGATGGGATGTAGCGGGACCAGTTATTTTTGGATTCTCGTTAGAAGCCTCATTCTTGTAAACACGGGTTTAATTAATTTTAATCGGGTTTTAATAGGTTTGAGTTTATTTTCTCAAATCAGATACGGGTTCGGGTATTGTTACTCTGTAAAACAGAAAAATTAGAAAATTTTCAAAAATGGTAAAATGTTAGTAAAAATAATAAATTAATGTGTAAGAAGTTCGAGAGAAGCGCAGAAAATTCTCTAGATCTCGGGATGATGAAACGAGAAGCTATGTAGTTAAGTGCATTCTTTGCGAATCTAGTAATGAGAAAAGTTTCGTCTGGAATTATGTGGCCAATGGAAATTTTAGATTTTGGATGATAAGTTGTCGATGTTTGAGGGGCGAGATATTTCACGAATCTCGAAAAGTTAGGGAAATGGTTTCGGGGTAGAAAGCGAGGGCGAATATGAAGTAATATGAATTCAAAATAATAATAAGCGCGTGCGATTATATTTTAAAAATAATTTTTTATTATTTTATTTTTATACTTTTAAAATACATAATAATTATTATTATAATGTTTTTAATAAATAATTTATAAATTCATAATACATTTTTGAGATAGCCTTATGATACAATTTATATATTTATTAAATTTATATTTTATAATATATTATATCATATATAATATATTAAGCTATTTTTTTATTTCATGTATTTATTATTAGTTATTTGATAATATATTAGTTAATAAATTTTTTTGTTTAAATTTTTAGTTACATTAATTATTTTTATAAATATAAAATGTTTGTCACGAGTTTAGTCGAATGAGGACTCGCGATTTGGGGGTTAAAAACGAGGAACAAAAATAACTCACCTTCACTAATTTGTCCCAGTTTAATCATTCCCGAGGCATCTATCAAGCTATTCTGGCTTATTAATTTGTCAAAAAGAATTAGTGTCCTACGTAAAACACCAAACATGGCCAATATATACTAACCTTGCTCTACTTGATTCGACAGATGGAGAAAAGATGATGCTGGGGAGGAATCGGTATTAATAACACTCTGAATCTCAATCTCCCTGTGCGCTTTCCTTCGTTCCTCACCAATTTCCACCTTTGGGCAACCACTAATCTTCAATACCAAAAGACTAGATAAATAATCATGTTCTTCATTCAGAACTTCCAGAACAGGATTATCAACCAATACAAGAACTTTCAGGACTGGCGTTACAGGGAGGGCCTTGAGTGAGTCGCAACCTTTGATCTTCAGATCTTCAAGATTAGGAAAGCGGGACGGCAACATCTTCAGCCTGGGGCAGTTACTGATCTCTAACAAAGCTAAGGAATTGACGTAAAATATGAGCCCCATTATCTCTAAATATGGATAAAATGCCAATTTAGAGTTGAAAATATAGATAAGGAGATGTCTTACAAGCTCTGAATCATAATGTACCTTAGTATACTTTATTGAAAATTGTAAATATATATTAAAATATTTGGAAACACTTTCTCTAGAGTTATAGTCAATCATACTTAACTTTAATTTGATTGTGTTAAGGCAAATACTCCCGGCTTGATTAGACCAAAATTTAAATATAGATCTTCAGAATTGAAAAAAATCAGAACTGACAGTGGGCGATAATGGGAGTAAAAGTATTCTTTAGTGAATAGTTTATGATATTTGCCCAAATATTGCTAGAAACTATTCATTGCAATAAGTGTTTGAGGATGGAAGAATTCATTTGTCCTCGAAACAACAAAATTTATAGTGTATGGAGTGATATAAATGAATGAAGAGTACATGATGTAATTATTAAGGAAGAGAAAGGGTAAAATTGGAATAGATTTAGGATAGATAAAACTTTAGATGCTCATTGCTGGATATGCTCTAACTAAAACTTTAGCTAAATCTCAAAAAGTGACTTTTGGGAGCAAAAATATAACTTTAGATGCTTTAATTTTTAGATGACTGCTGGAGATGCTCTTAACATCTCCTTGTTGGAAGGAAATCTATTTTATATCTAAAAAATAAGATTATATTAATGTCAGAGTACTCGAGATTACATCGAAGTTTGATGAATTACAGCGTACCATTGTCGAGGGTCTTCTGTAAAGATTATGGAACTTTACTTTTATGTCAAGATCTGAAAGTAAAAATTATTCTGTTGATTACTTACCATGCATTCATCCCGATAGTTAGGTTGTTACCTCAGTAGTATCTCCTGCCAAAGATAAATGCGAGAGCCTCCTTTGTCATCCAAATCGATATCTAAAAGGAAATTAAGGATCCATAATAATCTCTTTACGTAAGTTTCTTCCCGAAATTGTTACTGACAGAATATTCACTTAAAGAATACGATTTTGTAAAAATTAAGAGGCAAAGTTTTCACCATGGAATAGTTACTTACTTTACTAGGCAGAATTTCCATTAATATTGGTAGAACCCTTTTTTGGCACTAAGTTATTCCGTTTCCATAGTTGTAATCATCACCCCAAACGAAAAGAGGAAAACAGAATCTTTCCTGAATATTGGACATAATATATACTAACCTTTCTGCGGGGGCATAGTAAGATGATGCCCAGGAGGAGTACTTGAAGATGCTTTGGAGTGACCTTGCGCTCTCCATCGTTCCCCACCAATTTCCACCTTTAGGCAACCACTAATCTTCACTTCCAAATAATCATGTTCTTCATTCAGATCTTCCAGAACAAGATTATCAACCAATACAAGAACTTTCAGGACTGGCGTTACAGGGAGGGCCTTGAGTGAGTCGCAACTTTTGATCTCCAGATGTTCAAGATTAGGAAAGCCGGACGGCAACATCTTCAGCCTGCTGCAGTTTCTGATCTCTAACAAAGCTAAGGAAAGGACATTCTCTGATTCCTGATCATATATTAATTCTTTCAATTCATGCATCTCTTTCATATAGAGCTTTTAAGGTGGACTAGCCCGCAGTGAGAGGTTGTGCATCTTGTGCAATATTCAAGGAAACTGTTACCAGATTTTTGGAGTTGGATCGGCTGCCCATGATCTGTCGCCAATGTGGAAATTTGGTACCCTGAAGTAAAAGCCCCGGAGCTCTTTAAGGTCTGAGTGAGGCATTAGGTCTTCAAGTACTTTTTCTTCTGCAATTACTGCATCATCTCCAATATTATTGAAGCTCCATTTCAACACCAGTTTGTCAAGCATTTCTTTCATATCCAACTTTGCCTCCTTCGCATTCACTGCATTCTCAAGGTTTGAAATAACCAACGATCCCGTTACGTACAACATGCCCTTGAGTTCTTCAATCCCATGTCCGACCTGATCACGTCTGATTGGGAACCTACTTAAGGTTTGCAAATTAGTTAAGCTCCCAATTCTTGGTGGTAACTTGAAATCGGATTTGAACCAGAAGGCTTCATCAAGCTCAAGATGTCGTAAGCTTATTAGATTCGCCAGATTTCGGGGCAATTCAGAAAAGCGTGGACACTTCAACAGTTTCAGGGTTTGCAGATACAAGAGTTTGCAAATGGAGTGGGGGAGAGTTTTTATATCAGTGTTGGAGAGATTAAGGTAGCGCAGTAGTTTCAGCCTTTTGACAGATTTTGGTAGTTCAGGATTGTGGCGAGCTCAGATCCAACACCCGCATATATTTCATGCTGTTGAACAGTTGATCAAGCAATTGTCCAAACTTTACTTTCCTCAAATTATCATGATAGGGGAAAGGGAAAGGAGCGTGCGTACCTTCTTACATTTTTCAATAATCTCCAAAACAATCTTTTCCACATCGACGTCATTGTCTTTACAGGTAACTGATATATGACGAGTTTTGTCAGAGAAATAATATTGTTGGTGTATCTCTTCACCTTCCACTCGACAACAATATGGAGTAGAAATTGATCGTGCCAACTCATGGTACAGGTCATGCATCATGTAATTGTCGCCGTTGTCGTCTTGGCCGTCGTCGGTACTAATCCTCTTGTGAAAGAAGGACCTCGTTAACAAATGATCGAAATGTTGGCTTGCAGTCTCCTCCATGGTCTCTTCTTGTTGTCCAGCTTGGGATTGGATTAAATTTTCGGCCATCCAAAATTGTGCTAATTCTTTCTTATTGATTAAGTACCCCTTAGGAAATAAGGAAAAATGAAAAGAGGAGCTTTTATAGGAAGGTAGGTGATTGTAACTCACTCGCATAGGCAAGATGTTAGGCTTAATCTCGAATGATCTGCACACCCTCTCCACTTCACATAAGCCAAGTTGCGAGATATTTCGCCACCTTCTTCTTTCAAGCAGCTGATTGTTCAAGAACACGCTTCCCATTGCCTTTAATGCAAAAGGCAAACCCTTGCACTTGCCCACGATTTCCCTTGCGAAACTTTCAAGCTCTAGGGGGCATTTCCCAAGTGGAAATGCACTTTGTTGGAACAAATCCCATGATGAGTCGTCGTTTAAGGGGTCCAACTCCAGGGTGTGAGAACTAGTACTGTGTCGGATTCCCATTCCCATTTCCATTCCCATCTCTATAGCACCACAGACATCGCTTCTTTGGCTGGTAACCAAAACACTACTTCCTCTTGGTCCCGCTCCCGTGTATAGGAGATAGAGAAGCTTCTTCCAGTCTTCATTAATATTGTTGACCGTACGGACACCATCCAGAACAAGTAAGACCCTTTTTTCCTTCACAAAGCTTAGAAAATCCTTGTACAACTGGTTCTGAGATGAATGGGCACGAGAATGATCAGACAACATCATCATCTCTCTCAGAATCCTGGAATGATCAAAATCGTGGTGGACGCAGACCCACGCTTGAATATCAAAGTGACTCTTTAGTCTATGGTCATTGTAGACAATTTGAGCGAGAGTCGTTTTCCTACACCTGTCATTCCGACAATGCGAATGATTACCCAACGCCTGTGTCTGTCCGCAACTTAAAGTATTGTATCCTTGTCTATGTCTCCCGAATACAGTAGGAATATCCACCAAGAGAAGTGGTAGAACGAGGCCGGCACTGCCGGACACCGTCATCGATGTTGTTAAGGACATTTCGGATGAATTGAGCTCTTTTCCTCATCTCATGAAACCTCTCTTTCATTCTCTTAATCTTATACCGACTGCGTATCGAAAAGAAAGAATGATTCTTACCAGCTCCTCCTCCTCCCAAATCCCGCAGGTCTTCTACATCGCAAAATGCATCTTGAAAATCTAGCAACCAGTTCTGCGTCACAGGGAGCTGCTCTTCGTTTGCGCGTGTAAGGATTTCTTGGATGACCCCTGCTGTTAACGAAACATCTTCGAAGTCGACCCCAGAAGCGAGGAACCATGACATCCCATTCCCAACGAAACCGGACATTGTGATTATTGAAGCAGAAAGACTCAGAATTGGATCCGCAATCACCATTGTTGATGATCTCCCTGTCTGCCTGCCTGCCTGCCTTCAACCAACCAACCAAGGCTTAACCAATCACTTCTCCAATCTTACCCAAAAACCACTGATGATGAAGAAGAAGAAAGCAGGGAAAGTACTCTTTTGCATTTACAGCATAATTATCTCATGGCTCCTCGCTTTTGGGGTCCACTTCGAAGGATTTAATCATGATCTTAAACACGGTATTATGACTATAAAAATGAATATTTTTATCTGAAGAAGAAGAAGCAAACAAGAGCCAAGGAAGAAAGTTCGTGACATGAAAGTCATCCTTGCACTGTTACTTTCATAACATTGCTAACCACTTTTGAAATATTTACATTAAACCTTTTACACTGTCAAAACACATTAATTCCTTTTTATGTTTTATTTTTTATTTTTTGAAGGAAATTTTAAGTTTTTTATTTAAAAATTTATTTTTCAAAGTTTAGATAAATAAAAAAATTAAAAGATTTTTTTTAAATTTTTGGTAAATAGGATAATCTTTTATTTAAAAACTGTTTTTGTCAAAATTTAGACTTATTTTATTTATTTACTTTATCCGAAATAGTTATTATTTATAAAATAACATACAGTATAGTGTGTTAAATCAAAGGGCATTTTAAAATAATAAATAATTTTATTTATTTTAATTTATCAATATTTAATATAATATTTCCATAAAATTTTAACAAATTGTACAAAATAAAAATATTATGATCAATAAATTCTTTTTTAATGTTTTAAAAAATAAAATATTATAGAGCACATCATCCCTTAAATAAAAATAATTATTCCATCTATTCAAACAATTAAAAAAAATCAATATTTTAATTTATCAATAATATAATATTTGTATAATTTAATAAATTTATAAAAAAATAAATTATGATGATAAATAATTTCTTTTTGAAAAATAAATTCCATTTGAAAAATTTATCATATTATACATGTTAAATTCTACTTATTATCTATAAAAATAAAATTTTATCTAAATTTTATAAAAATAAAATTTTAAATAAAAAATTAAAAATACTTGTGGATGATTGATTTATGTTTTTTGATAGTATAAAGTTAATTTCAAGGGGTAAACGTAAAAAAAAAAAAAAAGTGAAAATATAGGGTCACTTTTTATGTTTTCCATAGTAAAAAAAAATAATTTAATATTTTAAAATACAAGGATAAATGTTAACAAATATATAAGTATAACGGATTAATTTTAACATTTTAAAGTATAACGCATCTTGCCAAAACAATGAGCAGGCCCACGTGGATGCCAGCTTTTTTTGTCAGAGCATCTGCCGCTGTTCACATGCATAGAGAACGATGTCCTTCAAAATTAACAAATAGTTCATGATAAAATATAAATTTTGTAGACCAATTAGACTAAGATAATGCTTTATTATTTTGATGAGTGTTAGTTCGATGACTTTCAAGGTATTAAATAACATTGAACTCAAATTAAAATAATACTTTATTAAAAAATAACTTCACTAATGATAATTTATAAGATGCAAATTTATCAAAGTTGTTAACGAAAAAAGGAATGTAAATTTTTCTATTTGAATCAAAACACATGTAACCTTTATAAATTTGATAGATTAGTCAAAGATACAAGAACAACCAAAAGGTTACGGTCAAAAGGTTCCTAAAAAAAGTGTACAAATGTTATATATTAATTGTAATTGAGTCCCATCAAAATAATGAAGGGTAACTTGAATTGCTTTTTTTCATGTTTTCCACTTTGTTGATGGGCATACAGACAAAGATACTAAAAGCATACCAAATTTATTAAAGAAATATAATAATAATTTATACTCTCTTCCTCAATCAGTGTGTGTATGGTTTTGATTATTTTTTATTTTTTATTTTTTTTGTCAAGCATGGATGAACACTCAGACTATGCGTTCTACCACTCGTTATATAGTCCTTTTGAGTGTGAATTGCCTAAAAATCCTTAATTTAGCCATATGTTAATCCTTATGTCAAAAATTAATGTTTTTCTTGAATTTATATAATTTTACAGTTTTTATGTACTTTTATGAACTCTTGGAGAGTAAGAAGATTAGCTACGTGTGGTTATTAGCTTCTTGAGACGTACGGCTTTAGGCTGAGAAGTAATACTGACAACATGTCTTACTGGTATGGCGTTGAAGCGTCTGGAATTAGTTAGCGAAAATAAAATACAAGAACTTTGCTGAAAGTCGTTTTGAGATTTAGTATTTAAAGTTTTAAATGGAAGCGTCTCAATGATGGCTGTCCCAAAGTTTTATCATCACAAATTTATTCTGATTTTATCGCTTCTTTCTGCTGATTCAATAATATAACCCATTACGTTTATGTCAGCTCAAATGCACATTTATAGATTTTGTTGTTGGGGTAAAATAGAATTTCTTTGAATATTTGAATGAATATTCTTTAAAATTATTCATTATAATGCTTATTATTCTTCATTATTGAATGATTTTTAATTTAACATCTATATTTAATTTTTTGCTTTGTCATTGGAGATGCTTTTAGATAAGATTTTTTTTTTTATGAATTCACGTATCCTTACCTAACACGTGAAGCTACAGAGGGGTTAGCAGAGAGAAAATAAAGGAAAAAAGGACTTTTCAATAGCTACATGATGTCCCCGGACTTGCTGGATCCAGTCTTCCACGTTCTCTACTTTATTATTATACGGGAATTGAAACAGTCTTTTCTTAAAATATAAAGTTTGAAATATTAAAAATTATGAAAGTATAAGATATTTCTGTTTTTTTTTTTTTTTTTAAAGAAAAGGATCTAAAGTGGAGCAGATACATTCAAAGGTCAAGGTGGGGCATCCTGCCAAAACAATGAGCAGGCCCACGTGGGTGCCAGTTTTTTTTGCCAGAGCATCTGCCGATGTTCACATGCTTAGAGAACGATGTCCTTCAAAATTAACAAATAGTTCATGATAAAATATAAATTTGGTAGAGACAAATATATCATTAGAAGGTATAGTACAAGGTGAAAGATATAATAGAATGAAAAGAATGGCTTGTATTTTGTTATGTCATAACTGTATGTATGTAAATGTACAAAGCATCTTGGGATGCCATTGTAAAAGAAAATATAATTAGTAAATATATAAACTAGTCATAAAAAATCAAACAATATAAAAACATATCAAATCAATTACGGGAAGGTTTATGTACATAAATTATTCTTCCTTTATTATGATAGAGAATCAATCAAGATGGGATTAATGAAGAAGAATTATAAAATTAATGATATTAACACAAGCTGTCATACCGTAAATCTCAGATGGAGCTCTGTAAAGAATTATCCAATCTTGTCTGAAAAGCCAGAATGTGAGCGAAGAAACTGGCCAAAGTCATCAGTGAATTCATCGATGGAGGATAAGCAGTACTTGAGAGTCCACTTTGAATTGGTTCACGAATGAAGTGATAGTCAAAGAGCAACATGCTTCATATACGAGAGTGGAATACTAGATTAGCGCAACAATTCATCGCACCAACATAATCACCATAGATTATCGGTTGTTGTGGGAGAGATAGACAGGCTTCGATTGGAAAAGGCATATCCACCTAACCCCGTACTTGATGTGACAAGTGACATATATTCTGCTTCCATAGAAGAATTAGAGCTCCAAGAAATTGGATTGTGACCAAGATAAACAACGAAGGCACCAATAGAGGTGAAACCATCTTTGTTGTCTGCCTAATTGGCATTAGTGGATGCATGAAGCATGAGTGGAGAGTGACGATAAAGAACAATACCATGGCCCAAAGTAGCATTGAGGATAGTGGGACGTGACACAGCATCCTAATGTTGAGTGGTTGGTTGTAGTGCATGAAGCCCAGACAGACTGTAGCGTATGAAGCGATGTCGAGGTATGATGCTCGACTGGTGCCAGTGTCGAGGAAATAGTGTCATGAAATCTGAAAGTATAAGCGCTTGTTAACTTCACGTAATTACAAACCTTATCTTGAAAATATAAACTTACAAAAAAAAGTATAAATATAAATATAAATATATAAATTATCATATTATAAAATAATATCATACCCCACCATTGGAGTAATCAACATATTCAATTACGTTATATATAACTTTTCATTGTTTTCAAAAATATATGTACATTATTTGAAAATAAACCAAAACATCATTGATGGACACCTAATGTTGTATTGCACTTTGCGTGTGGGCGATCACTACAAAGGAAAAATTAATCAATAATAAATAAATTCATTGAAGGATTACAATAGCGTTTCCCTAAAATGTTATGGTCTCAACTGTCATTGTTTTTAGGTAATTGTTTTATATTTTTATGAGTATTATTATAAATTGATACATTAAATGCTTATATATTGTAGGTTTTGTATAAAAATCATGTCTATAGAATGTACAAGTAAAATACAAATGTAATATAATAACAACATAGAAACATTAACATTACAATACATTATAGTATAGCCAAATGACAAATAAATATAATTTTGGGTAATTATTTTTTTTACGAGTAGTATTATAAAATGATATGTTGAATGCTTAATACATTGAAGGTTTGTATAAGAATTATGACTCAAACAATACTTGCAATATAGTTACAACCTAAAACCATTAACACTACAACCAAATGACATAATTTATATATTTATGTAGTTGTTATGTTTTTCTACAAGTATTATTATAAATTGATATGTTGAATGCTTTAAATATTAAATGTTTTGTATAAAAATAATGTCCTTAATTAGTTAGAAAGTACATGTATAATACAAATGCAACATAATTACAACATAGAAACACTAACATCAGGTGTTCTGATTTGATTTATTGGTTGCATTTAAAAATATATAAAATATAATATATAGAGTATTATCATACTCTATTGAACTTCCAGTTTATAAACATACATTCGTTGTGTCGTACTCTATTAACTTCAAAATAATTTATTTCTATTCATTTAAAATTTCAAAATCTTTTACATACAATCAAATTCAAAACCTTAATTATACTTTTTCTTTTCAAAAGATACAACATTTTCACCCAAAAAAAGAAAAAATAGACAACAACAAATGGTGGTGGGTAGGCCAATCTTTTAGGTCGTAACTAAACCGCAGTAAATTCATTTTCACTGGTAGAGGTAAGGAAGGTCATATGCATTTATTTACCAAAAAAAACAAAAAATAACACGGATATAATTAATTTCTACCATTCTAGCCATTTGATGAAGATTAAATAAATTTGTGAGGAATAAAACAAAATACTATGATGTAAAACAAAGTGAATAGATTTCAAAAAATAAAATGAAGATTAAATAAATTTTTCATTAATAAGCATTCTCACTTAGTAAAATAGAAACATTAATTTAATGCTAGTAGTGGGATGGAAAAAGAACGCCTCTTTACCAGATTACAAACCTCAGTTTATGGAGATAATGTATATGGTTGATATATATAGGTCATAGATTTGAGTAATGTCTCACGGGAACAACTTTTCCATGCTCTCTTAGTATGTAGAAGCAAAAAAACCTTCTGGCTAAAATAAAATAAGCATGTTTTGTAGTGCTCATGAAATCTTGCACCAACCCGATAAAACCTTGTCATAAGCGAGGCCGATTAATGCTTTTATAATGTCTGATGTGATGATTTGAGTAGTATGCAGTAGTAAGACAAAGGATAAGATGAAGATTATACACACACATGCACATGGGGAGGGAGGCAGTTGGTTATGGTTAGGCAATTGTTTAAGTCTGCCGGCGAGCACAGATGTAAGGTGTTTCACTATTTACCAATCAGATTACAAGTTAGACTTAAATGAGTCAAGGCTTCCCTTTTCTCACAGCCGTCTTCTCGACTATCATGCATGGAGAAACATTGAAACCAAAGCTTCCTTTATTTCTCATGCGCATGCAGGTTCATTGATGCCCAATCCTCCATCAGTGGAATAAGCATATTACTCCACATCAAGGTTTGAGCAATACACTGATTACTCTTCTCGAGATAATAGCTCCTCAATACCTCTTTTTGTGTAATCGATGATTTGCAAGGCATATTCTTCTCTTGTTAAACACGAAAGATGGGATCTTTACATTGGCCAAATCTGCAAACTTATAAAGTAGGTATTATTTATTTACCATTCGATTGATTCTTCCCTTATACATAGGACATTGTTTTCCTTTCCAAGCGACTCCCATGGGTGAGATTTTCTCTTGATATTTTCATAATTCGGAATGATCACAAATTTTCCTTTTATACTTGTTAGATATCGGCCCGATATGAAATAGAACAAGCTAGAAGTAGTAGAGTGACATTCTTACGTTCGATGAAAATAGTTTACAGAACCTAAATCAATATGTGGAAATGTTTACAGGAAAACCAGAATAAGGGTTAAAGTAATCAGAACCTGTTTGCAGATCAAGTCTTGTGTTGGACACAATCTACTTAAGACAAATATTGCCCTCGCAATGGTGCTTCGAGAAAAAAATGGCAATTCGTCTCCCAGGATGAAATGATCTCCCAACAGTAAGAAAGCACTTCCTTTGTTGGTTGTCAAACCCGCACTGTGCAGCACTCAGTTTCTCTCAAATGTGAATATGAACGGAAAATGAATGCAAAAATTAATGAATACTAAATGAGAGAATGTGGGGCCTATTTATAGACTTGCTCATGTTGTTCGATCGATCATGAAGCTTAGCTAAGTCGTATTTGTTTAGGCGATCGCGTGCGTGGAAGAAGAAGGCTTCTATTCAGTCAACAAATGTCATCAAAGCAGCCCATTTTGGACTCAGTGGTAGCCCTCATAAAAAGCGACATCGTTTGATGTTTGAGCAAAAAATTGGGGATATATACATCCGAACCCAGAGCGGCTTGGTTGGTCTTGAGAATAGCGGCTCGCGCGTGTAGTGTAGACAGAGCATGAGCTAGGTCCTCCTCCTTCCACAAAGCGGGGTGCCCTTTGGGGCTGAGCTTGACTAACAAGGTAGGTGTATATATATATCCTTAAAGTCTTGTTCACATCGGAGTAGTAGGACCTGAATTTTCACAAGCAAACCTTTAATTACCATTTTCAAAAGGGGTGATGTTTGGAGGCTGTTCTAATTCACTCCTTAATGGTTTTAAGCGACTCAATATATAATCTTCATCTCTCTCGTGGAGAGGCAGCGTTATATGGACCCAGAAAAGGTTTGTAGGACCCATTGTAATTTTTAGCTCAAGATAGATGATTTGTGTGCTTTCGAGCCCATTTTTCCAACAATCCCCCACACATGAATGAAATTGGTGAAATTAATGTGAATAGCGTCTTACGACACTAAGAGAGAGGATTCGATTGGAAATTTTTACGTATAGAGGAAGGTAGCTTGTGGCCTTGAACCTTCCCTTGTGAAATCTTCTCGGGAGTTCTTGATTGATGTCAGTGAACATGATGTCTTGAAGCTGTTCCACAATCATTTGTGTAAACCAGATAACCAGCATTCACGCGAGAATCTTTCACGATACGGTTAGTTTCTCACGGTTGTGTTCATTTTTGGCCTGAACAATTCTGGTTTCATGAGTGCTCCTAGAAGAATTTAGCCTTTATCATTCTCATAGAGGCAAAAATACAGTTCTCACTCCCATAGGTAGCTTCTTTATGGAAGGTATTACGCTATACCCCACTTGTCTTTAACAGATATAAGAATCATTAAGCGCGAAGCACTACTGTCGACCTGCGGGCATCAACACGTGCGATTATAGGAATGAGTAGAAGATTTGTTCTCCATAGTACGATTTTCCAGCAGGTCACACAAAATTGGTTGTCCCTTTGAACCTAGATCTTGGGATCTCGGTAAACTGATTTGGGTTGCCATTCTGCGACTCTTTAGTGTATAGGCTTCCAAACCCATTCCCTCGATGATTTACTTGCATACTCTGTCGATCCTTTGGTTAACGGATCCATGTCTTCTCTTTTGACCTTATGTATTCAATGGGTCATAATACCATTAGAAGTTGTCTTACGGTATTGTGTCTTCAATGAATATGTCGAGACTTACCATTATATATATGACTCTGTGCTCTTCCAATTGCTAATTAACTATCGCAATGAATGCAGATAGCAGGCACATGTTGTGGCCATATTGGAATATCTTCTAAGAAATGACGAAGCCACTCACCTTCCTTCACCCGACTTTATCAATGCAATGACTCATATTCCATCGATAGATCTGTGATACCGCGGTTCTTAGAAGATTTCCAAGACACCGCTCCACCACCAAGTGTAAATAGATAGCCACTTGTGGACTTCGAGTCTTTGGTGTTGGATATCCAATTCGCGTCACGGTATCCTTCAAGTACTGCTGGATATCTTGAGTAGTGCAATCCATAGTTTTGGGTGTATTTCAAATGCACGACTCTAACTATTGCCTTCAATGGTGGGACTGGATTACTTGTGTATACCGATTTATTGACGGCGTAAGCTATGTACGGGCGAATTACGAGTTCATGACATACATCGGTACACTTGATTGCTTGTGCATATTCTTGTTTATGAAAGGCTTTTGCCATTGTTTTTGGATAGATGTAGGTCATCTCTGGTGTTCTCATTGTTGCTATCATTTGTTTAAAAATTTCTTGAGAATTTTCTCAATATAATGTGATTGAGATAATATTAGTCAATCTGATGTTTTAGAGATATTTATTCCAAGTATAACATCGGCAACACCTAAGTATTTCATGTTGAACTTATTGTTAATTTATTTCCTTGGTAGTTTTAATGACTTCATTATTGCTACCCATTATGAGTATATCATCAACTTATAGAGACAAATAATGATAAATCGCGTTTAGTGTTCTTTAGCGTATACATTTGTCACGCTCGTTGATTTTAGATCCATTTGTCATCATTACCTGTCAAATTTCTCATGCAGCTGCATTGGTGCTTCTTTAATCCGTAAAAGGATTTAACAAGCCGTAAACTTCTTTTCTTGACACGGAACAATAAACCCTTTGGGTTGTTCCATATGGAATTTCTTACATCGAGTCACTTAGTTTAAGAAGGCATCTTTACATTCATTTGATGTATCTCGGTGTGTATAGAGCTATGATAGCTATTAACATTCGAATGGATGATATTCTTGTTCTTGGTGAATTAGGTATCAAAATAGTCGAAACCTTCCTTTTTTGCTTGTAATCTTTGATATTAACGATTACGGCTTTATATTTATCAATAGATCCGTCTGCTTTCATTTTCTTCTTGAATACCTATTTATATCCTAGAGGTTTGAACGTTGGAAGATCCACGGTTCCCATATGATTTTACAGATGGATTCTACTTCTCGTTTATAGCCTCTTTCCAGTAGGGCTTGGAAGCGACATAGCTTCCTTAAAGCTTTGAGGCTCATCTTCTAGAATCGTTAAAATACAGACCAAAAGATTTTGGCGTTCTAGTTCTTTTTATTTGCGTCTAGGTTCATCATCATCTTGTTTGGCCTTATTTCTTGTACTGTGCGATATCATAGAGTTCTTTACTTGAGTTAAACTCTTGTGTGGATTTGTAAAGGAAATACATTTTCAAAGAAAGATGCATTCTTGATTGATAATAGTATTAACATACATATGATAATTTCGATTTATGAATCGAGAAAGCGATATACACTACTATTATCATGCATATCCAATGAAAACACAATCAATTGTTTTTGGTCTATTTTAACCTTTTTAGGTATAGGTATCGCCGCTAGCGAGTGCCCCACACTTTTAAGTATTTGTAAGAAGGAGTCTTCGACCTTTCCATGACTCATAGGGGATTTATTGGTTTTCTTGTAAGTGCGTGGTTTAGAATATAATTTGCGAAGTGCTTCCCCCGATTTTGAGGTAGTCGGAACTTAATAGTAATGCATTCATCATTTCTTTTAAAGATTGTTTCTTATGTTCGATAACCCCATTTTGAGGTGAATAAGGTGCGATCGTTTGGTGTATTATACCATGTTATGAACAAAATCACCAAAGGTGCTTCATATTCACCACATCTATCACTTTATTACCTTGATTTTTTCCTATCAAGTTGGTTCTCCACCTCATTCTTGAAATGTTGAAACACCAATGCCTCATCTTTACTTCTCAATAAGTAAACATAACAATATCTTGTGCGATCATCCAATTAATGTAGAAATATTTGCCACCACCTCGTTGAATAAATTTGGATCCACTTGAGATATATCGAATGTATTAATTCTAGGGTTCACTACTTCTTTAATTGATTGGAATGAAGTTCTTGTAAGTTAGATTCCACACAAATCTCACATTTATGATTTGGATCTATTTGAGTACCAAGGCAAACATTCCATATTAATTAATCTGCGCAATGTATCATAATTAACATGTCCTAGTCTACCATGCCACACATTTGAAGATTTAAGCATATAAGCAGAAGACATGTTCTTTTTATTGATATTCTTAATAGGAGGTACAACAGTTATTACATTCATTTTGAGGCCCATTCTTATGTGCCTTTCATACATCCATTTTGGTGAGGATGAAGTTGTCTGAGATAAACACCAACTTGAAGCCCTTCTTACTCAACAATGATCAGACACTAGATTCTTCAGTTTAGCACATACAACCACATCATTGAGAGTAAGTTCCTTGCCCGATGTCATCTTCAATACTACCTTCCCTTGGCCTTCAACCTTGGAAGAAGAGGAGTTGCCCATAAAGAGTTGTTCTTCATTATCTATGCTGTGGTATGATGAGAACATCTTCTTGTCTGAGCAAACATGACGAGTAGCCCCTGTGTCCACCCACCATTCCTTGGTATTCTTTACTTGATGAAGTTCACCTCGAGACTACGGTGAGAGGTTCTTCAGAGACATCGTCTGCCAGTCTGCTGGCTTGAGGCGTTTCTTCTTGATTTCCCTTGTTTCCTTGTGACTATGATAGTGCCATACGGTGCCTTTCTTGTGCACACATAGCACTTGCCTTGGGAACTTTTCGTAGGACCTTGCTTAGGACCGTTGCCGTGTAGCTCTCTTCTTGTGATTGTGGGAGGTCAGCCCTGTTTCCACTGACATTGGCCTTGGATTCAATGATGCCCTTGCACCTTACTTCTGGATATAGTTTGTCTTCCTCTATTCTAAACCTCACTATCAAGTCTTAGTCTCTTCCTTCCACTTATGTTTAGGTAATTTCTTGAATTCTTTCCATAGTGGTGGCAGATTTTTCAATAATTGCAGCCATGGAAGGATTCACTAGAACATCCACTTTTGCGTGTGTCATGCGAGTCCTTGCGGATCTTGAACTTGGTTGGAGCCAGCGTCTTTATGTCAGGCATCTTGTAGTCTAGGAAGATTTTCCACTACAAACTTCTTGAGCCACTACATCCTCAGTCTGTGCTTTTGTCAGTTAGTTCTCTTGATGTGTGTTGAAAGCGTAATGCCACGGTATACGATTAGTGTTGTCAGGCCACTAGGAAGTGGTGCGACCTGAAATCAACAGTGCCATGCTTCCACGGCCAACAATCCTTGCCTACTCGGTTTCGTTCTCCTTGATGCGAGGGGCATCCTCTTGAAGGAAGCAGGCCAAGTGAAAGTGGTGGTGAACAACATCTTTGGTATAACACTGATTATCATCCCATTAAACTTTTTCGGCTTCTCTCCATGACTCACAGTCATTGGCGCCATAACAGGCGACAGAGCACCACAGTAGGAATAGAATCCGGTTATCATTCTCACGAGCCAAGATTACTGTTTCGAAGCAGTATATTAAAAATTAAAAAATGACAGCCAAGTGCATTTGCAAAAATAAAACCGATATTAAGCAAGCGATTAACGTTTAGAAATATGGTACAGCTTGATTATTAAAGAAATAGTGCAATAGATGTTATATAATTCTTGCAAGCGAAATAAACAGTATATTGAATTTAGAAAAAGCGAACTAATTATAGACAATTAAACAAAAATAGAACTAAACAATATTAAAATTATTTGAACCAAAACACCTTATTCAATCAACACAAAATTGTAGTGTATATTTAAAATCGTCATACGGTGCGGTAGTTACGTATTCAGGCGATACGTATATTTAAAAATAAGCTAAATAAAGTGCAGTGGTTCTGTATTTAAAAATAAACTAAATACAGTGCAGTGGAAACAAAACGTTTTTGCAAAAAATAAAAACAAACAGTGCAGCAGAAATAGAACTGAACGTTCTGTACAAGATATGTGTAAAAAATAAAAAGTATTTGTCTTAAGATTGTTAGATATCAGCACTGTAAAATAGAACAAACCGAGTAGTAGAGGCAGACAATTGCTTACATTCGATGAAAATAGTTCTGAGCCTAAATCGGTGCTATGTGGAATTGTTTGCCGAATGCATCGAATAAGGATTAAGTAAGTAGGAACACGTTTAGGATCAAGTCTTGTGTTGGACACAATCTCAGACAAATATTGCCTTCTTATTGGTCTTTGTTCCCTGGTGCGGTGCGACTTGGCTAGGGTTGTGACGTTTTGGATGATGGTTGTTGTTTAGGCAAAAATAAGGATATATACATCCAGGAGCACGGCCCGGTGCGGGCGAGGCCAACGTGCGTGTGTGGTGACAAAGCATGTGGATCCTCCCTCCACTGTGGGGTGCCCTTTGAATTGAGCAGTCAAGGTAGGTGTATATATACTAAAAAGTCTTATTTCCCATCCGATGTGGACGACACTATGGCTTAAACCTTTAGTTATGTTTTGAGGGTGATGTTTGGAGGCGATTTCTAATTCACTCCTTAATGGTTTGAGCAACTCAATATATAATCTTCATTTCCTCATGGGAGAGGCATTCCCATGTGGACCCACCGAGAAAAAGGTTTGTAGGACTAGCATTGCTGTTTAGCTCAGAGATAGTTAATTTGTTGTGGGTGGCCAGATTTTAAATGATACTTCCCTCTTAATTCGTATAATGCGGATCTTCTGAATATCTTTCCCCAATTGATGAAGAATCTTTCCAATGCGTTGATCATACAGCTAGTGAGATCCATTTTCTAATGTTACATCGTGAAGACATACATGACTCTAGACAAAAGTGATATACAATTCGATGTGGCATCCACTGTGTCAACAGGTGAGTGACTTCATGATTTTATTTTTGTAAAGCACTATACCAATAATGATACGCCAACACCTACTTTAGACATTTATTAATTAGCTGATTATGGTGTCCTCTCTAATAGACAGAGGCAATAACCTGATATTACAATGGTTTGCAAAACTTCTTGATTGATTCACTATCTTCACAGCCATAGAAATTTCCTAGAAGAGACTAAATGTCTTCTTTTAAACTGCCTTTCCCTAAACCAACTTTCCTAAGCTTTTGAAAATATTTTACAATGACCGGAGTATGAGATTGTATAGTCAACTTCACTAAAGGAGCTAATTTGGGATGATACTACGAAAAACAGAAAATATATTTATAGTTCTCTGGACATGGCCTGTAACATGAAACCACAAGAGGTAGGGAGCCAGTTTGCATTTGAAAGCTTTGCAGAATAATGTAGAAAGGGATGTTTTAATGGCTGTGGATTTTTACTGGAGACAAGAATATATAATGTTCAATTATTAATCTTGTAATTTACATTAAAAAAAAAGGGAAGAAGGACCATAAGCATGGATTACCTAAACCAACTAAGCAGAAGAGGCAAGGTTAATAAAATAAGCGTTAATTTATAAAACTGTAAGTAGAATTATGGAAATACAAATTAAAATATAGACCAAAAAAAGTCTATTGATTAGAACTTGAAGAAAAACGAATACTTCCATCTAATATAAAACAATCTCATAAGATTAGAAATTAGATTAGACATAAGTCACTTTCTTATCGATTTGCAACTTTTATATATAGATGATGTATCATCAAGTAATTCTGACTCCATGTGTCTCTTAATTACTAACCGACCAAATTTTAAAATATTAGTTAAGTTACATCAAGGATAGTGCATAAATCATCTAAGATGAAAAATCTCAGCTCATCAAGCTATCAACAACTTGAATTATAATCAAGCATGTTGAGAAATGTGAACAATGCAAAAAATATATATGCAACTTAATCTCATCAGCCACCCACAAAACTGCATTGGCTCAATGGGTAAAACCATCATTAGCCCATAATATTAGTTTGTTGTGACTAATTGCTTCAGTATAAACAGATAAGATATTAACCATGTATCTAAATTGAAAGAATAAAAAAAGGATAATTGTATCAAAAGGTAAAGTCTCAATTAACCGTAGTATGTTGCTTTCTTTGATAAAATAGCCTTTGCAGAAGGTCAAGTGGAATACCTCTTGTATGTTGTATCTCATTTCTTCCGAAGCAGCTGGTTCAAGAAGACGATGATCTCTCAATTCAAGTAATTTACAGGATAGAAAAGGAAACAAGGGTTCCAATATTTATTATCTCTTGGACACACACTTATTTGCAGTCCACGCTCAAGTCAAAATATTATTTTTGAATAACAAGTGGCGGTAGGTTTCTTGGAATTCAAGCTTATTGATTGGAGCCCTTAAAATTCAATGATTGATCATAAAATAAAATAAAACGTGGGTGTTAGTTACTTCATTTATACCAAAACCAATTGCAGCAAATTTTGTGGAGTTTGGTTCAAAATGACCCATTTTATAAAAAAAAATATATTCATTTCAGTAAACTTTTAAAACTTTTGTTCAAAATGATCTGTAGTAAGAGATGTTTTTATTTATTATTTATTTAATTTAGAAGACATTTAAGAAATGACCTCTTTAGTTAAAAAAATAGAAACAAACTAACTTCCCAGTTTCAAAAAATATTTTTAAATATATAAAAATAAAAATAGTATAATTTTTTAATTTCAAGTTGATTTGATTTTATAAAATATATTATAGAATAGTATTTAGAAATTTTTATAGAAATTATCTTTCATTTTTGTTTTCAAATTTTTTACCAAACACAATTATTTATTTCAAAAAAATAGATTTTGAAAATATAATTTGTTACCCACTCAAACACCATTTTTCCCCAAAAAAAAATTGTTACTAAAAAAATAATGTTTAAAACTATTTCCTGAGCATTAGAATTTATTTTGAAACATTTTTTAAAATATAACTCATCTGAATAAAAAGTTATTGAAAATAGTATTCAAACCATCTTCTAGTTTTTCACTTTAAAAGATTTTATTTGAAATTAGAACATATTAAATTATTATTTGTGTTTCATTATGTAAAAATAATATTTAATAATAATATGTTGTTTGATAATTCTCTATCTTTATATAAATTTAAAATAATTATAAAACCATCATCCATAAAATATATGTTATAAAAAAGCATAAATTCTCCAAACTAGTTATTAAAAAAAATTCAAAAAATCACCAACCTGTTAAATCAATAATTCATAAATTAAAAATCTTTGGAATAAAAAAATATTATCTCGTATATATGATTCTATTCGAATAATAAAAAAAATTGAACTCGATTTTTAAAATAATATTTGAATACATTGTTCTAACTCTTTCAAATCATCAAAAACTACATATTAAATATATGATTTTATTCAAATAAAAAAAAAATCATATTTTTTAATCCACTATCTACAATATGTATATCATAAATATTATATGATTTGTTTAGACAAAAATGTACTTTCCACTAACTAATAATACGTATGTGATTGTCTCGAAAATAATAATAATAATAGTAAGAAGTATGTATTTTAGGAACAATAAAAAAAAACTACCTCTAAACTAACAATTCGAATAAAAAATCATATTTTATTTCACTAACTAGATATAGGGTTAAACCCTTATCTCTAAAATATCTTATTGGTTTCACTCGATCAAAAAGTTGTTTCAAATATTTTGAAAAAGTGCAAAAGAATTTTGAAGGGTGAGGTATTTATGTTTAATTAGAAAAGTCAAATTAAAAATAATTAAAGAAGTCCCAATATATATGAAGAGTCGATAACTTTTCAATGCTAGTATACTTTTATAGAACCTATAAGAGGTGTGATTGAATACATTTGGACTTTATGAGCTTCAAAGTCTTAAAAAGTCGTGTGATTCTGTATGAATTTTATAGAGTTTTTGAAAATTGTAATCCAATACCCTTAGACTTTGTAATTCCATAAAAGTCCTAATAGAATACACCACCTTGATACAAATGGCTTTTTATTAATACAATAGAAAATTAAAAAAAAAAAAACTTAGATCTAAAGAATTCCCTTTCCTTCTACGCGGCTCAGAAGGTGCATAGAAGTTATCGACTTCCTTCCATATACATTTAATTGAATTGATGGGAGAGTTTTAAAGGCACCTGCCTCCAAGTTTCAGTAGAAAAATAATATCGACAAGTTTCGGGGAAATGAAGTTTGAGATGAGAGAAATTTCAAAGGGAAGAGGTTGTTGTTTCTTCTTGCCCCACAGTTCCAAGAAACTTCAAGGGAAATACGAATATATATACTATATATATATATATATATATATATATATATATATATATATATATATATATAGAGAGAGAGAGAGAGAGAGAGAGAGAGAGAGAGAGAGAGAGAGAGAGAGAGAGAAGGCATTAGCATATGATGATGCTTTTCAGTAGTGGACTTGGCGTGCTTGGTGTTGGGTCGGTTTCTTCGACTCAGATAATCGAACCATATAACAAAAACAAGAACAAAAGGATGGCGAACGACGTTGCTCTCCAGATGCTAAGTTAGTTCTTCAGATGGAAGAAGATCAGCCTTAGGGAATGAAGTTTTGTGCGTACCTTTTTCAGATGGGGTGACTGGTATTTGAGTGGGTGACTTTCCCAGTTTGATGGTGTCTGGACTCTGCTCTTATTGGATGAGGGATTTTCTTTCCTTATCGTTGTAAGATTAATAAGGGATAATTAAACGAGTTATTGGGGTGTGCCGTATCGGTGGGGTCGATTCGGTTTATAGGATATGGGCTCTTTGGGCTTTTCGTTACCGGTACTTAGGAGGGGATGAAGCGGGCTCCGTTTGGGCTGTGTCCAAGGTCAGACCGTTTGCAGGCACATATAAAGTCTCTTTAATCTGCTTCTCGGACTTGGGGATGGGCTGCGTGCTGCTTTTAAAGCCACGATCGGTTGCCCCGACCGCTTGAATGTGAGGCGTGGGCGAGGGCTATCTCGTTTCTTAGATCGGTGCGATTTCACGTGGTTACTCAGTTTGGTTTGATTAAGGGCTTTGTCAGCGAATCAAATGTCTGTGTGTGATGGCTTTTGGCTCGCGCTTATTTCCTCTAGTTCTTCCAGTTTCTTTTGAGAACATCCTCTGTCCGTTAGCATTGTGTTCCCCTAATATTGAAGCTTTATCCTTCTCTGCGAGTTTGGGCTTCTTTTTTTTCTTGAAACTCGTCTGATCATTGTTTAGAACTTCTTTTGGTGTCTTGTAATACCCTGCTGGGGGTCGTCCCTTTCGTTCTGTTCCTAGGACCGGTACATCTTTTTCCTTCTTTGTCTTTTCGAGAGGTGTTGCAAGGCGTTAGGGCTAGCCTGGTTAGGTTTTTGTCCAGCTTCGTGTATTCCCATGGGTCCGGGTCGTTCCTCTTCTTTGCGTATAGGGGGTGACTCCTACGGGTCTGGATTCAGGCGGACGGGTGGTGGAATCTGTCCGTTTAGCCCGCAGTTGTTCTTGAGATGCCCAGGGGAACCTCCACCCTTTAAGGTAAAGCGGATAAAATTGATGAGATTAAATACCTTGTGGGATGCGAATATCGAAGTCAGTACATCTGCGAAGCATATGGCGGTGGAATCTAAGCGGGGGTTGAGCCTTTATTTGGGGGAAATCTTCGCAGGCGATATAGGCCCCGGATTTGGTGTTCGAGGTTTGGTCTCTGGCCCGTATTGACCTCCTATGTCGTTGAGTGCCCGAGATGGTGTGCTTTTTTTCGAGGTGGCCTTTGAGGAATGGCCTCGGTTTTCCTCTGCACATCCTTTATAAAAGGGTTTTGTAGCATTTCAACGTGCCTTACTTCTCGGCTTTTAGGTCGACTTCTGGGGTGTTACGGTTGGGGTACATTGGTTGTCTTTAGGGATAAGGGCTTAGGTGTTCCCAGTATAGCTCTGACTCCTGGACCTCTTCAGCGTGAAGGAAGTCGTTGAGGGCTTTCTATATTTATCTAAGCATTCCAGTGCTCCACTGATCATCTCGGATCTCCCATCTTCCCACAAGCATTGGAAGGAAAGCTACTTTTTTGTCAGTGGCCGCCATTAGGAGTATAATCCGTTGACCCGGGAAGGCGCGCTGGGTGTTCGGTACAATGCGGACCACTCGAGAATCTTCGTGAGCTTTGCTTTGTTTAGTTTGATGCGGACTTCCTGCGGATTATAGGGTGTCCACAACTTTGCATTGGTTGTGCGCTCTTGGTATTCTTACGGACGTAGCCTAAAAGACGAGGACGTGAAGCGAAAGTTGGCTGATGTCTTCCGCGTACTTACTCAGGAGCTCATCGGATCGGACATTAGGAGATTTAGGTTCGAAGTCTTCTAGACCTTCTACTATAAGGCCTTCACCTCCATCTGTTATGAAGTTATCCCATGAGAGGCCTCCTGTTGTCAAGCCCACTAAGGGAGAGCTTCGAGCTTGGGTGGAGACGTTGTCCAGGAGGCCTCGAAGTGTGAAGCGAAAGTCTCAGGACTCCCTTGAGAATTCGTCACCCTCTCCTCATGTCCAAGTTCAGGGGCAAGCATTGCCATCTCACGGTAGGGTCTTGGGAGCGCCAAGTTCCTTGACCTTGCTCTGCCTCTCTGGCAAGGCGAAGATTCCTCGGGGAGGGTTGTTGAGCCTCCGTTTGAGTTATGCCTATCTCAGTTTGGAGTCCTCCTGCGCAAAGCGCTGAGCCTCCTCCTTCGATACCGGAAGACTTGGGGAGGGAGCATCTCGGAGCTGATGGAGATGAGGATTCCTTGCTTTCAATCTGGATCTTTGCTCTTGCGCGATCTCATCCATCATCGAGAGTTTTGATCTGAGGGTCGGATGCCACACTGATGGGGCTTTGTCTATCGCCAAGGGAATTAGCTACTCCGTATGTTCCGTGTCTTTATTTATGCACGCTATCTTGGTTTTGAGTTGTGCATTGACTCACATGTTGGGTATTGATGCGGTAATTACCCACATCGAAGAGTTTGGCGAGGCCCGGACGAGCAGGATCGTGTCAAAGGCTGCCCGAGCCCTCTGAAGCTAAAGTGGCTTCTCTTACCTCTTAGCGGGCTGAACTGTGAGCTTGGATGCAAAATATGATGGAGGAAGTCGTGAAGCTCAAGTCCGATCTAAGGCATACTTCGATGGCGCGAGCGTGGGTTGAGGGTAAAGAAGAGAAGGCCCGTGAAGGCTTAAGAGTTCTTAGAGGCGAGCCGGGAGGTCAAGGATGGAGCTCTGGTGCTAGAATGGAGTTCTTGGGTGCCCGAGGGGATGGGCTTGTGGGGCCCCGCGAGGAATGGGATACGGGTGAGTCGGGGAAGAGTTGCAAGCCTTTAGAATGGAGTTGCGATTAGTCGGGAAGAGGCGCAAGTTCTTGAGATGAGCTGCGTAAATAAAGCGATCTTTGCTTCGTCGAACCTTATTGCGAAGCTTTCAAAGTGAGAGCTCTATTGAGCGGCAATGGAGTGGGTGCCATGCGTTGCGGGGACCCAGCCAGTACGTAGTAGCTACGAAGTGCCGTTCCTTAGGGACGGAGCGATTTACAGAAGTTTGAGGAACGAGGCACACTTGAAGTGGGCTTCTAGATGGCTTCTTTCCAAGGAGGGTTCTTTGATGCCTACGGGCTTGGACCTTAATTTTTGATATTCTGACGACGGAGCGAAGAGTCCTTTTTTGCTGATTGCTCTAGAAAGTCAATCGCCCGAGCTGAGGCCCGCTCCCATTCTTCACCTTCTGCTCTTAACCCTGCGCCTGACGTCTGAGCCTCCTTATGCAGTCACTTGTTTTGTCGACCTTGGGCTTTAATTTCGGGATATATGCTTATGGTTCTTAAGCTTTAGTGCTTAATGAATACTACCGTTTCTATCTCTTTGCTTTACCTCTAATTATGTTCCTTGTGCTGCTCTATCTGAGCTGACCTAGCTCCTGGGTTACAAGGCCTTAGTTGAGTGGTTGAGGTCTTGAAAGCCCGAGGTCGTTGGCAGGGCTCAGAGTGGGTTAACGTGCCTTCGTGATGACACCCAGGCTGGGCGCCCAGTTGAAGCGATTGAGCTCTTGAAGGCGAGGCTATTGTGGCTACGTGGGCTAATCCGCTGTTTGAGCGGCTACGTGGCTATATGACCTTTTGGCAGTTGAGCTCTTGAAAGCGACTGCTGAGCTCAGTGGGCTAATGTACTGGCCGAATTAGCTCGCAGGCTCTGAGGCCTTAGTTAAGCCGGGTTGAGCTCTTGAAGCGGCGGCAGTGACAGGCTCAGAGTGGACTAATGTGCACATGAGTTGGAAATGGCTCGTAGGCTATCAGGCACTGTTGAAGTAGTTGAGCTCTTGGTGAGGCTCTTTGAGGCTCAGTGGGCCTAATGTGCATGAAATTTGTTTGGCTCTGGGCTGAGGCCTTGGTTGACGATTGAACTCTTGAAAAATTTGGCTACTTGAGGCTCAGAGTAGGCTAATATGCGAGGCGAGACGGCTCTGCTCTGAAGGCCTTAATTGGCGGTGAGTTCTTGAAAATTTGGCCGTGAGCTCACAATGGGCTAATGTGCCTAAGCTGAATTGGATTCTGGGCTACAAGGCTTTAGTTGAGCAGTTGAGCTCTTGAAAGCTTAGCTGTTGTGGCTCCGTGGGCTAATCTTGCTGAAGGCTAAGGCGGCTGCGCGGCTATGGCCTTTGTTGACCGGTTCAGGCTCTTGGAAGCCCGAGGCTGACTGAGGCTCAGTGGGCTAATGTGTCGGTGAGGCCCGCTCCTGGGCTCTGGGCCTTAGTTGACGAGTTGAGCTCTTAGAAGCTGTTCTTGAGGCTATGTGAAGCTCACCCATTAAATTTGTAAGTAGCTCTACCAAACTCTGAGGCCTTAATTGGCTTGATTGAGCTCTTGAAAACTGAGCTGCTGAGGCTCCGTGGGCTAATGTGTAAGACCCGAGAAAATTACAATTTTATGAAAAATGGTAAAATGGTAATTTTGGTAAAAATCTGAAATTTTTCTAGATCTCGGATGTCTTAGTTGGGAATGTCTCCACGAAATCTAGCTACCACGTCGAATTTCATCGAATTATGGGACAGTCGAAATTTACCGTTTTTTAAGTATACTGGTGTTAAGTGCAGTAAACGGTTTTTTGAAAGACATGTGATGTGACGAAAGTCACCTACTACATGTACTCCATATGACACATAGTATGATTAGAGAAATTGAAGATTTATGGCTTAAGTGTGAGTGTCAAAATCAAGATGAAGAGACATAGAAGGAATTTTTGAAATGTTAAATGAGTATAAGACAAAAGAGCAAATAGCTTTCTTCTCCAAAATTGAAGAACAAATCGGCAATGAGGGGAAGTGAACTGGGTTTTCAGTTTTTAGAGAGAGAGAGAGACTTCTCTCTAGATTTCTCGGCGTTCGGACCGTCAGTTCGCTTCGAGCCAAGAAGTAAAGTTGTTCTATGAGGCGAGGGCTACGCGTGGACACCGATTTGGTGGAGTTCCGACAACTCCAAGAGGTAGGGATCTTTTCCTACTTGTGTTATTCTTTGGCTGAGAGCCATGTGGATAGTTGAGATATTCAGAATGATTTGGCAGAGTAAATTAGGTCTCAGCTTTGAACCAAGTGGAGAAAATCCTTTATTTGTGTGTCGTGAAGCAGTGCCAGCAGGGGTTTCACTGTTCATGTGATTTTTGGTGTGAATTTTCATGATGTTAAGTGATTCAAAATGAATTGCTTGTATTTGTTAATTAGCCCATGTGAGCTATTTTTGGTGTCATTGATGTGAATTTAATAACATGAATTGGCGTGTAGATGTGTTAATATTTAATATACCATGTTTTATATATATTAACATGAGTTGCTAGGATTAGGCATAATGGGATTTCATATTGCTTTGGGCACCTTAGAATATGGGAATGAGTGCATGACATGAAAGAAAACAAAAAATGGTAAATGTTTGTGAAAGGAATTCAATGGAGTTTTACGGAGAATTGGCAGGAGATTGTCAACAATTCCGCATCGGAGGGCTCATGAATTGTTTCGGAAGGTTATCCAGCAGTTCGCCTCGGTAATCAATATGTTTACCGAGATCTCAGTAGTAAGTTTTCGAGACCAAAAAGCTTTTGTTTTGAAAGCAATTGATTTACTCGCATTGGCTTAAGCATGTGTGAGAGTCGGTGAGGACTCGGGACATGGGATTAGGCGTGACATTCGAGTAGGATCGTGTATTGCTTTAGGTGTGTTTGGTACTCCATGACATGTGCACTTAGGTGGAGTAACCCGTGAAATTTTCCACTGACTTTGCTCACCTGTCGAGGATCACTATTTGGTCTGAGGAGTGTACGGGAGGACGACCTCACTAGAGTACATTTGAAGAAAGCCCAGGGTTGTGACTTTGGGTATTCGTTTTGTATAACATGTATTAAAACTCTAAATTTTGATATATGTTTGGTAAAAGTAATTTATTAACTCTTGAACTATTGTCTATAATTGATGTATTTTGTGAGTATTGATCACGAAATTTAGTGGCCATTATTTTGCATGTGGACCATTGTGGTCATTGTTTAGTGTTAGGACAAGTTTTGTCTGTGGGTAGAGCCACATTCAAAGGAGACTCTGCAGATTTTTAAATGAGTGGTGTCGGGTTACCCGACATCCACGAGTATTCCTTGAGTTAATCATGGTTGGGTTTTGGGGCGTCCACATAATGTGCATTGGAAGAGCTGGCTCCACAGGCTACAAGGCCTTAGTTGACAGTTGAGCTCTTGAAGAAAATTAAATTTCTTGAGGTTAAAGTGGGCTAATGCTGGTGGCCGGCTCACGGGCTCTGAGGCATAGTGGCGGTTGAGAGGCTCTTAAAGGCTATTTCTTGAGGCTCGTGGGCTAATATGCTGAGTGAGCTGGCTACAGGCTCTGAGGCCTTAGTTGAGCAGTTGAGCTCTTGAAAGCTGAGTTGTTGTGGCTTCGTGGGCTAATGTGCCTGAGCTGAACTAGCTACGCGGCTATATGGCCTTTTGTTGAGCAATTGAGCTCTTGAAAACTGAGTTGCTGAGGCTCCGTGGGCTAATGTGCTTGAGCTAAACTGGCTCCTGGGTTACAAGGCCTTAGTTGAGCAGTTGAGCTCTTGAAAGCTGAGCTGCTGAGGCTCCGTGGGCTAATGTGCTTGAGCTGAATTGGCTCCTGGGCTACAAGGCCTTAGTTGAGCAGTTGAGCTCTTGAAGGTGGCTGTTGAGGAGCTCAGGTGAGCTGTCTGCTGAGCTGAATTGGCTCCTGGGCCTCTGAGGCCTTAGTTGACAATTGAGCTCTTGAAGAAATTGGTTTATTGAGACTCAGGTAGGCCTAATATGCACAGTGACGGCTCCTGACTCTGAGGCATAGTTGACGAGTTAAGCTCTTGGCGCTGCGAGGCTCAGGTGGGCTAATGTTCACGAATTTGACGGCTCCTGAGCTCTCAGGCGGGTTTGACTTCCTTCTCGGAAAGTGATGAGTGGCTTTAATGCGGCTTTGTGGAGATTGGAATGGATTCTTGTGACTTCAAAGCTGCTTCCCTTACAAATATGAGTCCTTTGTGATGGTTCATGCTTGAACCTTCTTCCCTTTTAGGCGTAGTGGAATCGTGCATGATGAAGTATCGAGGTTTGAGTCGTCATTACGGGAGGTGCGCAGGATCTTGGTGATGTTTGGTTCGATGGTCTTACGCCTTAGGAGTTATGTTTTCCTATTCCTCCCTTATTGGGAGTTATGTTGTTCCCTAGCTACGTCCCAGATGTGGGCTGTGGTAAGGCTCATTAGAGGCGGTGTACTCAAAGAACTTTTAATTGCCGCTCTGCCATTTTCCCTCTTTTTTTCTTCTCTTCTTCCCTTTCTCCTCTTTCTTCTCCTTTTCCTTCTCCTTTTCCCTCCCATTTGCACTCTCTCTTCTTCTCTTTCCCTTTCCCTTTCTTGAGATTTTTTTTGTTTTTTTTGGAGGGAGTTGCTTGTACTGTTTGCTCCCGAGATGTAAGGGATGGCACTGTTGATTGTAACTTCTCTTAATCAATTGTATCTTCTTTGAAAAAAAGAAAAATTTTTTTTTTCGTGAAGCATGAATTTTCGTATTCTGAGGTGTGTAATTTTCTCAGGCGTTTTAATGAAATGCACGCTTTTCTTTTGCAGATTATGCCTTGCTTTTTAATTCATAAGGATATTAAAAGGTAATCAACGGACACCTGAGCTGGTATTATCAGCCCAGTGATACTTTATTAAAGATTACAATCAAGTGCGATGATAGAATCGTTTGAGGTGCTCGATGTTCACGAAGTGAGGTAGAATTTTTTTTCCTTCTTAGTGCTGGGTTCGTGGTTGCGAGTCGGACCACGCGTGACACGTGTAAGGGCCTTCCAGGTTGGGTCTAGTTTCCATGTGGCGGATCTTTCCTCCAGCGAAGCTTTAAAACTAGGTCGCCAGGCTTATAACTCCTGGGTTTGACCTTTCGATCATAGTACCTTGTCGTCTTCCTTTTGAAGGGTTTCGTGAATGACACGCGATGCAAGCGGAAATACAAAGAAAATCCCGATCAAAGCCATCGAGGACCCCAGTAGCATAAAGCGGGTTCTATAACAAAAAGAAGGGTGTAGGATTGCAGCGTGGCCAGGTTCCAAAGCCGAGCTAGTGTGGTCGAGGCGGCTTTAGGCAAGGCGAGACCACGAGTCCTAGGTTCGCCTCTAATGATATCCACCACGAAGGTGGCCAGACAATCTCGAGGCCACGGTGTCGCAGCCAGAGTTCGGGTGCTGAGTCTAGTCCGTCAGAAGAGGAAGCCCAGCCAGGGTCTCTCAATCTCTAGAACACTTTCTTAGGAGATGAGAGAACACTCTTGGCTATTTCTCATGAGCTCTCTTTTCTCTCAAAAGGAGCAACAACCATTAGGGTTTCCATAGTGTTCTATTTATAGGAAAACCCCTTCATGTCAAAACACCAAAATGCCCCTCACTCTAAGTGATGATAGGAGACACGCATCCATATGCGTTCTAGCGAGTTCCCACACGACCCAAAGCCGAGGTACAAGCCCAAACCTATTATCTCTTTAAGTGATGGCTTTCGAACCCGGGATTCCACTAATCCCGTGACATTTAATTCATGGGAATTAACTCCCTCATATTTGGATCACATCGGATCGTTTCATATCAACCCACTCTTCTAAGTGTGCTGACCCATTAGGTTAGTTTATGTTGGCCCTTAATTCCAACTATTGGATGAAAGTCAAGATTGGTATCTAGCAACACATCATGACCCCCAGGTGGCCAGAGAGTCGGTGAGTGCATTTTGCATACCCTTCCGGCTAGACAAATCTGGTCTGATTTGTCAGTTCACCAAACATATACCCTACTTGGTTGAGCATGGACAGTTGTGTAGCTCCCACTAGACTAGCTATGCCACACCTAGTCCAAGTGATGTTATCTTGTCCCAGTTCATCCTTTCGGCCATTATGCATGAAGACACTCCTGCAGACATTTTCCTTACGGCGGAGAGATTCTGAGTAATGATTCCGGCCGAGAGGCCTTCGGTATACTCTCCTTTGCCCGGAATTAAATGAGATCCTTTGATGGGCTGCTCAATTACCTCAGAACACCTCGAGCTATACTCAATCCTCATCGATGAAGCGACCCCTTGAGAGAGCGACGTGGATTAAGGTGAAATGCGGGATCGACATCTAAGATATCCTTGAGCACCTCAAGTCTAAGGATACTTGCACCATTGCTATGATGAGACAATCATCTACATATAATAGATAATCCCTTTGATTGTCTCATTATAGGTCTCTGATGTACTTAGCTACTCTTAGCAAGCATCCACACGCCAACTCTGATAAACTCTTGATCACAGTTTATAAGATCTACTGCTTGATCCAATCAAGGAGTATGACATGCCCGGTCTGTCGAATCAAGCAATGTCGGCTTGTTAGTCCTATGACTAAGGACTCATTTGAACCTGCTGTAATTGCACATGATAGGAATCTTGTATCATGATCCCATCATGATTTCCTTTACATGCATGTTATGTATCATGGACCATTAATTCGATTAAAGATTTGTTATCAATTGGCGTGAATATGATTAACGAAGAAGCCTTTCATATTAAATGTATGTTCTTGTCTGATAAGTGCTAATGGAGGTTCCTTTAGAGCACTTCTCTAACACCTTTGGTAGTCTTCTGTGCGTTTCAGGACCTGCTCACGCTTTTCATCTAGGAGGTCTAGGTTTAGGCGAAGAGCTTCTTCGTTATGTTCTACACTTGCCAATTCAATCCTTGGGGATTTTAATCCGATCTCGATAGGGGCTACCGCCTCGGTGCCAAAGGTTAGAAGATAGGGTCTCTGAGTTCTTAGACTTGCGTGTAGTTACGTATGCATAACACCTAGGGAGTATTCTACCCATTTGCCTTTTAAATCTTCCCACTTGGTCTTCAATGCTGCTTTAAGGGTTCTGATGGTGACTTCTGCTTGTCCATTGGATTGTGGATGAGTAGTAGTTCCTAATTCAAAGCTCGGCATAGAAATCCCAGAACTTAGGGTTGTCGAATTGTTTCCCATTGTCTGACACCAGGGCTTTCGGGATACCAAACCTGCATACTATGGAACACCAAACGAAGTTGCGTACCTTTTGTTCTATGATAGTAGCTAAGGGCTCAGCTTCTGCCCATTTGGTGAAATAACCTCTGCTACGACGATAAATTTGCAGTGACCTTCCAGTGGGCGGGGGTCCCAGTATGTCTAACCCCCATTCTTTAGAAAAGGCCCACAGGCTATGGCCACGATGTCAATGGCTAGGATAGGAGATGAGAGATTTTGGCGTGCTTCTGACAAACTTTGCACTTTTTGACCAGCTCTGTTATGTCTTTAAGCATTGTGGGCCAATAGTACCTGCGCACCAGGGACTTTTCCCACGATGCCGAACTCCGTCTTGAGTCCACATGCGCTTCATGTACTTCCCTCAGCACGTAGTTGGCGTCTTCCCTTGCAATGCACTTGAGGATGGGTGTGAAAAAACCTCGCTTATAAAGGGTTCCCCGATGAGTAGTGAACCTGGCAGACCTCGACTTAAGCTTAGATGCCTCCTTCGGGTCGTTTGGTAGTAGTCCTTCCATTAAGTAGTCCCAAATGGGGTCCATCCAGCTCGGCTCGGACATGACAAGAGAGATCTCTTCATTGTTGAGATCTACGGAGGGTTCTGAAAGGTGCTCAACAAGTATCAGTCTATTGAGGTCTTCTTAGGAAGCTGTTGCCAGTTTTGCTAGGGCATCTGCTCGCGAATTCTCTACTCTCGGTATGTGTCTGATTTGAACTTGTACGAACTTCTTAAGTAATTCCTACACCTTCTTGAGGTATAGGATCATTTTTTTCGCCTTTGGATTCGTAGGAGTCTTCTATTTGTTTTACTACCAGTGATCATTTGTATACCTCTAGTTGATCCTTTTCCATGGAACGGGCGAGTTAGTTTCAACTATGACGACTTCATACCGATCTCGTTACGGAGGATCTAACCCAACGAGCGCATACTCAATATCTATTCCTTCCGGAGAGGTCAAAATTAGATCGACACCACTTCCTTGAGCATCGCGGTCCCATCTACGCATACCCTTCAAATAGGAGGCCTGACGTCACGAGTAGCTTCCAAGAAGCTCACGAGGTGAATTCCATGACGAAGTCTCGCCAAGATCTACCCTTTATTGTCGCTTTCTGGCCAGACCGATGTCGAACTCGCTAGCCTCTACGTGGCCCACTTCATCAATCTTCCAGAGGTCTCGGCCTGTAGCACTTGTTTCAATGGATATTCTCACAGATTGGCGGTATGAGCTCGAAGTAAGCGGGCGCAGTTTTCGTCAGCGGGTTACTAATGCCGCATTAATTTCTCCATATTCGGGGTACCTTCCTTCCGCCTCGTAGAGCTCACCACAGATCTGTCATTGTACTCGTTTTTTGCCTCCACCACGAGGCCGGTCAGAATCAACGCTAGGTACGCAGCGGTTTCTCCCCGTAGGATTTACTGAATGGGGGAAAGCTCAAATAGTTTTTAACGCCAGGAATGCTTCTTCGCAGTGTGCATCTCACTGAAAGCTTTTTTAGAACCCGGAAGAATAATGACACTTATCGATGGCCTCGACACAAAACAAGCCAACGCGGCTATTCTTCCAAGCACGCCGGACTTCTTTGATGCCGATGGCATATGTCGAGCACAATCTTATCTTGTCCGGGCTTGCCTCACCTCGATTGTTGACTATAAACCAAAGAACTTTCCACGTAGACTCCAAAGCATTTCCGCTGGGGACATTCAACTTCATGTCAGACTTTTCGTGGATCCTGAATGCCTCGATAAGTTATATGGAGCTCAATGTAGTTGATTTTACTAACATGTCATCTATATACCTCCATAGATGTCCCTATTTGTTTCTAGAACATTCTCGCTCACCAACCTTCGTAGGTAGCCCCCGCTATCTAAAGGCATTATCGCACAGTACAGTCCCGCCCAATGACGAACAGGTCTTCGCCGCCGATCCATACCGATCCGTCAGGAATTGATAAAGCATCCATGAAGCCGAGGATTCATGGCCATTGTGGCGCCTACTATGAGGTCGACAGAGGCAGAGGGAAGTCAGCTCTTTCGGGGCATGCTCGACACGCTTCAAGTGAATCTATGCAGAGTCATCATTTTCCATTCTGCTTGACGAAAGTACGACTTTGGCCAACTATCTTGCATTCCACTACCATGATTGCATCTGCCGAGGAGCTTGCCGACCTCTTTCATTAATCAAGCTTCGTCTTTTCTGGGCAAACTTCTTTTGCTTAACCGGGCTCAGATGACTCAACCCTAGCTGTACAGCCGACACAAGGGTCAATCCCTCCCATGTCCTCCTACTTCCACACGAAAACATCCTTGTTCGCTTTAAGAAGCTGATATGTGGGCTTCTCTGAGGTCTCCGCTAGCCTGGAACCAAATGTAAAGGTAGGTGTTCAGGTGGTCAGCCCATTGTATAGGCTCCACTCTTCCGCGAGGGCTCAGCCTAGTTCTCGACCTCGTCCTCGCATGTCGAGTTTGTCCATCGCATACGTTGTCAACCGCTTTACTTCATCGTGCCGAAAATATTCCCCGCCCACGCGCCGGTCTCTCGAACCATTCCACACCGGCTTGTAGTGGGGAACTTGATCACCATGTGATAAGCGGAAGGGATGGCCTTTATGGCATTGAGAGAGGGCCTGCTTAATAACAAGTTATAAGCTAAGGGAGCATCTACAATGAGAAATCTTATTGTCGTTGTTGCATGGCATGAGAGGTCTCCCAAAGTGAGCACTAACTGTATTGACCCCAAAGGTAGCACTTTTTCTCCAGAGAATCCTTGCAGGTGGGTGTTGACTGGTTCCAGCCTTTCCCTTCGGATGCCCATCTTGTCAAAGCCGATGCAAAGATGATGTCGACCGAGCTCCCATTTTCGATAAGGACCCGGTGGATTGTTTTGTTAGCCACAACTACCCTTATCACCAAAGGGTCGTCGTAGGGGTGTTGACATCCTTCCGTGTCCGAACTGGAAGGTTATGAAGTGTGTCCACGAGGGAGTTTAGACAATCGCCAGGCTCAAGACTCCTCCTAACCCGGGATACTACGCTAGTCAAGCCTTCCCTACCGAGTCAGGACTCCCACCTCCCGCAAATCCTCCCGAGATCACATAGATTTCCAAGGGCCGGGCCGGGTATCGAGCTAGGATTGGTCGAGGTGGTGGTGGTTGCGCTCAACCCGACCTTCGTAGGCTATGTAGCGCGACGATACCCCATCGAATCAAGTATCTCTATTTCCTTCCCGAAATGTATGCAAATCGACCGTCACGCCTGTGGTCCTAGTGGAACTCATAGTATCTGGTGTTATGTCTTATGGTTGGGTCCGACCTCATCTGGGAAGGCCATCTCAGAAAATTTTCATGTTGCACCTCACACAAGACCTGTGATACTGTGGCTGTCCGGGGGGTGAACTACCGAGGTGAATTCCCGCCGCCAGAGCTCAGCCGAGGTGGTCCCAAAGAGGCCCTCATGCCCTCGCTCTTTGGGGGATCGTCATTCCTTCGGGATCTCTCGGTCTCTTTGCCTGGGGTGGCTTCGCTCCCGTTGTTTGCCGCCCCGCTTTCAGGTCAAGAGCTTCTCTCGATACGAGGGCTTTTCACAAGCACGTATCGTTTAGCGAGAGCACCTCGTACCATGCCTGCATGAGGATTCTTTGAGAGGAAAACATTAAGTCTTTTGACTGTACTCCTAGCCCAACGATGAATGCGGTATGGAAAACTTCTCATATGGAATATCTACCTTTAATGACTTTCATACAACCTTCTAGACATATGACTGTGCTTTCTGTGGGTTTTTCTTACGGACAACAAGTGATAACTCGGGCTTCCCTTATGTCCCGGCTCGATGAAGTGGGAGACTAATGCGATGTGGAGGAGCTCTAAATGAGGAGATTGACGATGGTGGGAGCATGTTAAACCAAGCAAATGTTAGGCCTTGTCTGACGGCGAAGGCTCAGATCGTATAAGGCCTGATACCCATGCACCTCCATCTGCTCTTATAAGTATTAAGATGGTCAACGGATCCTTCGCTCCATCGAACGCTTCTATTTGCAGCATCCTGAACTTCAGCCGAAGGGGGAAATGCAAGACCTCTGCTATGAAAGGATCCACCTACGCACCAAGGTGTCCATAGAGTCCGATTCTACTCCTTTACGACTTCCTTCATGTGGCCTACCCCGTTAGGATGCCCTTGAACCTCGGCCGCATGACCGCCTCCCATTCCTTGCTGATGAGGAGCCGCTCATTGCTTCCGATGTTCCCCGAGCACGTCACTCCGGGGTTAAGTAAGGCCTACGCCCTCGTCGCCGATTCTCGCTTCTATTTCTCGCCTCCCTGGGAGAGTCGAGGTGTGGCCGCTCTTCCCGAGGGTGGTATTTGCGGGCCTCAAGTCTGTCGCACTTCCTACGGCGATCCGGTCTCGTGAGTTGATCTAATTCCTTTACTGCTGCTATCGTGAGAGGACAGAAAGGCCCGCCTCAAGCCAGGTTATCAGGTATAGTCAACGCGCCCCCGCAGGAGGTCGCCATCTACGCTTGCTCTGCCGATCTTACATTCTCGGGGATCGCACGGCCCAAGCAGTGTTCAGCTGATACCATCGCCATCGAGATTAACTTATTTGTAAAGGAACCGGCTATTCCTACGCATTTGCCAACCGATGATGCTTTTTCAACCGAATTCAGTTTCGAAAGGCAAGCCAATTGTCGGGCCGGTCCACACACTGACGTCGCCTCACAAAATAAGAAAATAAAAAGGATCAAGGGGCTCACCCATGCTCTCTCGATACCTAAGTTAGTTCTTTCCTATGGAAGAGAAGATCAACCCGCTAGTGGAATGAAGGTTCAGGCGTACCTTTCACCGGGATTTCGGTCTCGGTATTTATAAGGTGACTTTCCCAATTTGATGGTGATACGACTGGCCTTATCGATGGAGATTTTCTTCCTTATCACGCCGACACGCTGATAATTGTAAAGCGCGACAATTATTCTACTCACTTATTGGTGGAGATTCGATTCTATTTATGTGATACGTGGCCTTCTGGTAAGACCGAAATTCCAATTTCGAAAATGGCAAAATGATTAGTACCCAAAAAGTGCTATTTTTGAGTCCTATTTAAGATAGGCTTTAGTGCCAGCGCACTAATCATATTAATTGCCGATCACATGTGTAGGTCCGATTAGTACTTCATCGATTTTGTTTCGAGGTCGTTTTTTTTGGCAGTTTTGCGGTGTTTATGGGAATCTCACCTATCATTTCAAGCTGCATTGTAATTGCGGATGTTTTATGCTAAGTTCAGATGGATTCTACATTTACCGCTTCGAATGAAGAAATGTCAAGTTGGAAATGAAGCAATGCAAGCCGGGCGGTGCGTGATGCAACGCAGAGATCGTAATTTCTATGGCATATTTAAATTTCGCAAGGATTGCGAAATTACAATCCCAGCTTAAAATTTCGCAATCCTAGCGAAATTTCGCTATGGCCCATTTTTCGCTATGGTAGCGAAAATTCGCTATCATAGCGAAAATTCGCTACCATAGCGAAAGTTACTATGCATAGCGAAAATTCAAATTTTCGCTGCGAAATTTCGCTATGATAGCGAAATTCACTATGCATAGCGAAATTGCTCCCCCTCTGTTTTTGATCCAAACGACCGCGTTTTGTGTAATTCCCATTTTGTCCCCATTGTAATCATATTATCTGGTTACTGCACACACATCTTTGTATGGCTACAGGTCACTGGCATTACTCAGAACCCTAACTTTTTACTCTCAATACACGCAGCCTTTTCATTTTAGGTTTATGTTTTTCTCTTCTCTCTTCTCTCTCATTTTCGTCAAGCCAATCACACCCCTGAGATGACAACTCAAGGGATGTTCGCTAAGCCCTCAAAACCTTGGAAGATAGAGGGGTTGCTAGGTTGGTTAATGGTGGTCTGCAGGTGTTCCTCGCTTTAAATGAAGTACTGCATTTATGTGTTCCAAACTTTCCAAACTAGTATTAATGCTATTTAATGTATTTCCTTGGTCAATACTTGGCATACTTGGTGGTTCGTTGTATTCTTACGGTAGATACATCGACATTCATTGGGACAAGACACTTGTTTCATCAAATTAAGTTAAATGCTAAGGCTTTCTATCACGAACATTGAATGCTTAGTAAATGCTTAGATTCAAGTAGGAATGTTTTTAAGGGTTGGTTTTTAAAGTTAAACAAAGATCCGGTTTTGGTAATGACTATATGTCATTTGCCCTAATGCGAGGACACTGACATTCATTAGATGTCATATACGAGCCATTGAAATTAGGTTAAATGCTATGTTTTCTACTGCTGGAACATTGAATGCTTAGTAAATGCTTAGATTCAAGTAGGAATGTTTTAAGGGTTGGTTTTTAAAGTTAAACAAAGATCCGGTTTTGGCAATGATTATATGTCATTTGCCCTAATGCGAGGAAATAACCCGAGGACACCATTGCAACCTCATTTTATCAAGCTAGTGACCCAAGCCTTCAAGGTCTCCTTTCCACACCTTATTTTAAACTGTTTCAGTTAGCCTAGTGACAACAACACCCATGCTTTTTAATGCAAATCCAAAATCCAAATGAAAGCCTCACCATTTCAATCATGATACAATCATTCAGGATGAAAACCCATCCCCGTGTTCGACCCAGATTCTATGCCGCAAGAGCTTCACTACTTCAAGCAAAGTAGAGGAAAATAGGAAACAAATTTTGTTGATTCCGGATCACCCTACCGTGGCACGAATCACAAAATCGTAATTTCGGTTACGAAATTGTAATTTCGGTTAAAAATCCGTAATTTATTCTCTAAATCTCGGATGACAAAACAGATTGCACCGTTGGAATCGTCTCGTAAAATCTAGCTAGCACGTCGAATTTCATCGAATTCCGAGACAATTGGAATTTACACGTTTTTCGAGGCATCGCGGTTCGGGTGCCGTAAAACGATTTTCGATGCGACGAAAGTCACATATAACACGTACTCATGTGCCATGAGTGGCATGAGTAGATAAATGATGACAATGGATGGTTTGTGATAGTGCCGAATGTCAAATCGGGAAAAGAAGACACAGATAATGGAAAGTTTAAATGACACTAAAGACAAAAGTGAATAGTGCCGTCTCCTACATTGAAAAAGGAAAAATGAAAATGTGCTGAAGGGGGAAGAAAAATCTGACAGGAGGTGAGATATTTTGGTTTTAGAGAGAGAGAGTGTGGCTTCTCTCTAGGTTTATGGGCGATCCGATCGTTGGCGCTGACAAGAATAAAGTCATTTACGCTGAGAGGGCTTCATGCTGGGTACTGGATTTTAGGAGTTTCCTCAAACTCCGCGAGGTAGGGTTTCTCCCTACTGGCTTTATTCTTTCGCTTAAGAGCTATGTTAATGTTTGCTGGAATGGGAGGCCTTCGTGAGGGGTTGCTTTCTGATTCTGCCAGATTCGAACCGGTGTTGGATTAAAACCCATGCGGATAGTCCGTGGATCGTCCACGGCCGTTTGGAGTGCCATGGTGAAACGCAGGCGGGTGAATGTATGCTTTGATGTGTATGAGGCCGAATCGGCCGAGAAATACGGGTTCACAAAGTGAACCGATAATTTGTGTTTTGATAGGAACAGTAACCGAGGGTTTTACTGTTCCCGAAACAATGATCACAAAATAATTTTTGTGAAAATATGTGTTTGGTCAAGTGATTCAAGTGGAAATTACTCGTGTTTGATCATTAGCTTAAGTGAGCTAATTTTTAGAGTATGGAAAATGTGAAATTACATAACATGATTGTGTGATTTAAATTATGTTAATATATGCATGGTGATATATTTCAGACGCTAAGTATATGAGTTATCGAAATGGCATCACAATGCATTTCATATGCACTCAAAGCACACCAGAGATAGAGTGGAGTAATGAGGTAATTCTAGAGAGAACGGGGTTTCGGAGGGCTGTCTAAAAATAATAATAATGATCTAGGTAGTCCATACTAAAATATCAATCGCTTCTGAGACGACCCAATTGATATACACTGAGGGTAGTCCACATTGCAAACAATATCAATCGTCGAGACTACTCAATTGATATATATCTCGGAGGGTAGTCCACTAAATATAACAACGGAGACGGTCCACTACTTAGATCGAAGGGTAGACCACAAATATAAAGAAATAACTTTGTTTGAAACTAGTTTTCATACATGGCTTAGGTGTGTGAGGAGTCATTAGACACTGATAAGGAGTCAGCAATTGCATTCAAGTAGGATCATGCATTCGCTTAAATGTGTGTTTATTTCGAGAACAGATGTGCACTTAAAGGAGAGTAGCCTACTTAGGTGGACTCCACTATCGAGTATTAGTCACCTGGCTGAGGGAACATATTTTCGCATGTGGAGCGCATCAGAGACTCGCTAGTCCCAGAGGGTCAGTTTAGAAAGAAAAGCCTGATTGTGCTTTGCTTCAGGATGTATACATGTATTATAATGTTAGAATTTAATATATGTCAGATAAAAGAGAATTGATTAACCTTTGGAAACTATTGGATATAGTTGGTTTATATTATAATGAGTATTATATTTCGCCCAAGAGGCCGTTTTTACTCAAACATAGATACCATGATCGATGTCGACTGGGACAAAGTTATACACAAAGTATGCATTCGTAGCAGGTACCTCCGCACAGCGACACTCGCCCGATTTTCGTGAATGTCTGGTATGTTACCCGACATCCACGAGTATTTCGGGTTGACTGCAGTCAACGAACCCCGGAAATGGGAGCGTCACAAAGATGGTATCGTAGCCAGTAAACTAATACCTGGTGGAGCCCTGGTGTGGGTATCCATGTTTAGTCTGATACCGCCTTCAATAAAGATTAGATCGTGAGCCTGGCAGATAATGAATTACCCAGGCTCGAGGGAATTGGGCTTAGGGCCATGTCTTTGAGGTGTAAGAACATCACCACTAGGTGTGGTTCGATGTTGCTTGTGTACGAGATTACCCAGCAGAAATCACTCGGCAAACTAAACACTCCATGCATGTGTTTGGTGTGTTTGTGTGACGGATAAATTGTTTGTGTGCTTAGTGATTAGCAATATTAGGAAAAACATGATGTGTCGAAAATCGCTTGGAGTTTACAGTGTGTAAACTGGAACAAAGAAAGTAATAAATGAAAAAAAAAAATTTAACTAATTTATGTGGTTTATTGGATGACAAAATAAAATTTTTAATAAATTTTTAGTTGTATGGATGCAGTATTCAAATTACTGCATGTATGAAGTAGCAAGGAAGGCTACTGATAGAAATGAAAAAAAAAAAAAATTAAAGTTTAACTCATAAATTCTGAGTGGGTAACAATGCGGATTAGGCTAATGATTCCTGTGAGAAAGGTGAAAGTTACACGAGGCTTTGAAAAAAATATTTTCAGGCAAGGCAAACCGGAATGGCTAATGCCAATTTCTATCGATCGGATCACGACCTTAGCTTCTGAGGTCGTGACAGAAGGCAATGGTGTGTGCAGGCGTAAGGCCGCGCTGCGACGACAAATGGCCGCTACCACGACTTGTAAGTAACGCCGAATTCGTCAGACAGGCGAGGTCGCGACATTGCTAAGGCCGCGACTCAGACCGGAGGGGTTGGTGTCGCGACTGGCCGAGGTTAGACCTAAGGGTCTTGATCGTGACATGAAATTCATGTTGCACTGGGAAAGGGAAGCTGAGGTCGCGACATGATTGGAGGTCGCTGACCAACCGTCGCTGGAGGTCGCGACTCGTGAACGGACGCCGCCAGACCGGGCCGGATCATGCATCAGAGGTTCGGGAGTCGCGACTCAAGGTTTTCGGTCGTGACAAGGCATTCAGTTGGGAAACAAGAGGTCGCCGCAATTCGATTTTTGGTGTCGCGGACTGAACCTAATCGCGGAGCGTAAATGAGGTCGTACATGAAATTGATGTCGCGATGTAGTCTCCCGTGGAGGGTCGACCTAGATTTGGCGCTATGACTCGGCTCGCAAGGGGCCGGACCGCCAGTCGCGACTCCAGCCTTCACGGGTCGCTTGCGTCGCGAATTGAAAGTTTCGAGGTCGCTGACCAGGCAGTCGCTCGGGCGAAACGCGACAAGCAGACGCCCCAAGATAAGCGGCGAGCCCATGGGCTGGTTTGCGGCGCGTGATAGCGACGATCGGCCGGCCAGGCGCAAAGAAGGTCACTTCCACTGGCACCGCGCTGCGGCAAAGGTGCGCGACCGTTTCGGGTAAAAGCGATTGCGGCACACAACCCGCTGCAGACACTGGCAATCATAGTGGTCATTGACATCACCACGTGATTAATCGCCTACGAAAGCACTGCCTACAGGTAAAAATACAAAATTTTAAAAATTTTCTTGTGTATGATTTAAAATATAAGATATTTATACGGTAAATTACTATAAAGGCATTGATATAGTAAGGTGAAAAAAATATGCATATTTTTTCTAAGATATGAATAGTGTCTCGAGGCTGTGTTTACACCTTGAGATACTGCATTGAATTTTAACTTGCCATTTGACATGTGTAGATGGCTAGTCGAGGGCAAGGACGTAGAGGTCGTCCATGAGGTGCTAGCCAAGCACCACCTGTATTTGACCAACATGCCTTTGCTGAGGCCGTGAGGTGGGCCAGTAGCCAAGTTGCTATCGCACAAAGTTAGCGTAGCAGGTAGTCGTGGAGGTCTCAGAAGTGAGGTTTGTAGCCGTGATCACCTCGACATTCACAGGGGAGACCCATGGTGCAGATCATTGGTTTATGCAGATCGAGAACGCATCGGAGGCTGGCGGAGATCACCCGATACTACCGTGATCAAAAGTTAGTCGCATTCCAGCCAGAGGGCGAGGCCTGCATGGTGGAGACGGGCTAGACTTCTGTGAGACTTAGATCTACCTCGAGTAGTGTGAGAGGCGTGGATGTGTTTTTCCGCATGAGCTACTGATCCAGCTCCGAGGGTCAGAGACTTCTGCATCGAGTTACACCGTACTTCACCCATCTCTACGACCGCACAGATGACACCGTTGAGTCGCTAGATCTCTGAGTCCAATTTGCCAGAGTTACCGACAAAGGTCTATTGGGACGAAAGCACTTCACCACGTGGGCGCTTCGGTTCTATTTGCAAAGAAGAAGGACAAGACCTTCTGTGCATTGACTACGTATTAATGAACAGGTTGTTATCAAGAATCTAATTCATTACCGAGGATTGATGATTTGTTTGATCACTGAGATTACCATGAGTCTACTCCAAGATAAAATTTTCAGATCGGGTTACCATCGCCTGAGGGTTGTGGATACGTATATCCCTAAGATAGTGTTTAGGACGCGTTGTGAGCACTTTGAGTTTACTTTATGATGCCCTTCTGAGTCACTTAACGCGCTACCATGATTCACGATCTCATGATGTGGATATTTCAACCCTATTTAGACTGGCCAGAGTAGTCTTCGATGACATCTCGATCTACTCCTAAATAAAGTAGAGCATGAGTATCACTGGGATCGCTTTTACAATGTTGAGAGAGACCATCACCAGACACAAGCTTCAAGAAGTGCGAGTTCTAATGATTAAGGTGACTCTGGGACACATGGTGTCGTGATCGGGGAGGTCACCACCCAGAAGGTCGAGGCAAGTGATGAGTCGGGAGAGTCGGGTTAGTCTTCGAGATACGTAGCTCGGGATCGGCCGGGTATTACAGAGATTCATCGAGGATTTCTCCAGATAGCAAAGACCGTGACTAGGTCGAACCTAAGGAGGTCAAGCTCGAGGGATGACCGATGCGAGGAGGCATTCAGAGTTGAAGAGGAGACTTACTTCAGCTCCCATCTCATAGTCCCTGATTCAGGATAGGTACATATATGTATTATACGCCTCGAGGGCCTGATTGGGATGTGTTTTGATGCAGTCCGAGGTAGTAGCTTGGTTCCCGCGCCTGAGGAATCACGAGCAATTACCCCACACAGACATGGAGTCAAGCGGCCGTGAAATCTTCTCCTCAAGATTTGGCGCCCACTACCTATACGGAGGAGTTCGAGGTGTGTACCCGCACCATAAAAGTCCAAGTATATTTTCAATGCCAGCCGAGACCTCAACATGAGTAAACCAGATGACGGAGTTCCGTAGGATTATGACTTCACTTTGCATTACCATCTTAGTAAGGGCAAATGTGGTGGTCAGATGCACTCTACCTAAGTCACGAGGACCGTCACAAGATAGCTTCTCTGGGAGTGGCTGGACGCTTCGAGACTCGGTTGGATAGTTCGCTACGCACAACGAGTAGACTCAGTGGCACCCAGGAGTTTAGCATACACCGCTCTCGCTGAAAGCGCAGTGATTGAGTCCCCCCCAAAGGGCGTGATCGCAGAGATAGTGTCCATCAGTGGACCGAGTACGTCGTGCACGGTGACGAGGGCTTCGACCGCTTCACGCCAGATGGTAGTTTTAGATATAGGGGACTAGTATGGTTCCCCATTCGACCGACTGAGAGAGAGACTGCAGAGTTTCCACTCGCTCTCGATTTGTCAAAAAATCCAGTGGCACGAAGATGTACCCAGATCTTCGCCGCGCACTATCGTGAGTGGGATGAAGAGACACGTATAGACTTGTCGACGATGTCTCACATGTCAGCGTTGCTACCGAGCACCATAAGCCGCACAGGCTACTACCATCGAGGTGGTCGAGTGGAGGGAGCACGCCACGATGGACTTTGCGACCCACCACACGGGACGCAATGCAGGCATGACGCGATATAGGTGATAGTGGACCCGCTCACGGTCGGCACATTTCTACCGTGCGCATGACCTTCGCCCTCGAGAGATTTTTGCACGGCGGTGTTATCGAGAGATAGTCCCAGCTACATGGAGTACCAAAGAACCATAGTGTCCGATGTGTGGACTCTGAGATTTACGCGCACTTTTGGAAGAGTTTCCAAAAGGCTATGGGCACACTACGACGCATGAAGACAGCCTTTCCACCTCGTATTGTATGGTCACCTCGAGGACTATACGGCATTAGAGGACATGTCATGCAGCATGCCACACGGATCATAAGGGTAGCCGGGAAGAACACTCTGCCCTTAGTGGAATTTGTCACAGAATAATGAACGAGTGTACACAGATACGAGAGGAGTATTTGTAATGGAGAGTCGTATTTACTGCAGGTTTATCAGGAGGAGAACACATCCCGATTTGATTAGAGACACCTCCGAGAAGGTGAGCTTGATATTTACTGGGCCGTTTTCACGCCTCGAGCCTAAGAGCTATGCAGATGTGCGACGTCTAATCTCTAGAGTTCCGAGGTCGGGGATCACGCTTTTCTTAAAGGTGATGCCATGAGAGGAGGGTCGATTCAAGAAGCGCGAAGCCATCGAGGTTTATCGACCTTCGAGATACTCGAGAGGATAGCAAAGTGTCACTGGCTGGCCTCCCACCGGCCCAGCATGTCAGGTGTCCACGAGGTGTTTCACGTTTCCATGCTCCGAATCCACGCAAGATCCAAATTTCATGGTGGATCGGGGACAGATCGAGGTCGATACACCGATTTTTGACCTTCGAGGAGTGGATCGGTACGTGTTTGATACCGCGGATCGTGCTTTACGACGCAAGACCGCGAGGCTGGGCGAGGGTGCTGCGGTGGCACTATGGAGTGGAGGAGTCTACGTGGGAGCGCGAGGACACGATAAGGGCCACCTATCCTCTTGCTTAGATGAAGGTACGTGGTTTAGTCGTTTAAGATTTAAATGACTGTTTACATGCATGGTAGAGTGCACGTTGCATATGCATGTGAGTGATTATGATTGTCCAGAATTTCGAGACGAAATTCCTTGTAAGGAGGGGAGAATGTAAAACTCGAGAAATTCCAATTTCTAGAAAAATGGCAAAATCGTAATTTCGGTTACGAAATTATAAATTCGGTTAAAAATCCGTAATTTATTCTCTAAATCTTGGGTGACAAAATGGATTACACCGTTGGAATCGTCTCGTGAAATCTAGCTAGCACGTCAAATTTCTTCGAATTCCGAGATAATCGAAATTTACACGTTTTTTGAGGCATCGCGGTTCGGGTGCCGTAAAACGATTTTCGATGCGACGAAAGCTCAAGATATAACACGCATCATGTGCCATGATAAGGAGTAGATAAATGATAACAATGTACGACCGAGATAAAGGTCAATGTCAAACTGGAAAAGAAGGATACAGCTTGGTATTATCGAAAGTTTAAATGACACTAAAGACAAAAGTGAATAGTGTCGTCTCCTACATTGAAAAAGGAAAAAGGAAACGTGCTGAAGGGGGGAGAAAAATCTGACAGGAGGTTAGATATTTTGGTTTTAGAGAGAGAGAGTGTGGCTTCTCTCTAGGTTTACGGGCGATCCGACCGTCGTGCGCTTCGGACAAGAAGGAAAGGTTTCACGCAGAGAGGGCTTCGCGTGGTACGGATGGTGGTTTCCTCAAATTCGTGAGGTAGGGGTTTCTCCTACTGCTTTATTCTTTGTTTAAGAGCTATGTTAATGTTTGAGTCGAATGAGGCCGTGAGGGGTTGCTTGATCAGGTTCCAAATCTGAACCGAGGTGTGCTGGATTTTGAGTTCCATGTGGACAGCTCGTGGATCATTCACTCGCTGTTTGAGTGTCATGGTGAAATGTGTGCTAAGAATGTATGCTTTGATGTGTATGAGGCTAATCGCCGAAATACGGGTTCACAAAGTGAACCGATACTTATGTTGATATAACAAAGAATCGAGGTTTTACCGTTCTCGGAATGTTGATCACAAAAATAATTTTTGGTGGAAAATATGTACTGGGTCGAGTGATTCAAGTGGAAATTACTGTTTGATCATTAGCCCAAGTAGGCTAATTTGAGTGTGGAAAATGTGAAATTATACAACATGATCAGGTGATTTAATTGCTAATATATGCATGGTGATATATTTCCAGATGTGTTATATAAGTTATCAAATGCATCACAATGCATTCCATATGCACTGGGGCAACTTAGGACGATAGGAGTGAGTGCATGAGATGAGTTTAGAGAGAATGATTTCAGAGGGTTGTCTAAAAATACTAATTATCGGAGGGTAGTCCATACTAAAAATATCAATCGTCGGAGACGACCCAATTGATATACATCGGAGGGTAGTCCACACAAACAATATCAATCGTCGGAGACTACCCAATTGATATATCTCGGAGGGTAGTTCACTAAATATAACAACGGAGTCGGTCCACTACTTAGATCGGAGGGTAGACCACAAATATAAACAAATAACTTTGTTTGAAACTAGTTTTCATACAATGCCAGCAGCGGTGAGTCATGAGACTCTGGATATGAGCTGAAAGTAAAGCTTCGACATTCAAGTGAGGGATCATGCATTTGCTTGAATGTGTGCTTATTTGGAGCAGCATTGCATGCGACTAGTGGAGTAGCCCACTTAGAGCGATTCCACTATCGAAGCATTAGCTCACCCCCGTCGAGGGAACATATTTTCGTGCAATGTGGAGCGCACAGGAGACGCGCTAAATTCTGCAGGTCGAAGTTTAGGAAGAAAGTTTTATCGTAGTTTTGGTTTTGCGATGTATACATGTATTAGAATGTTAGAATTTTAATATATGTTGTATAAAAGAGAATTGATTAACTCTTTTGAAACTATTGGATATAGTTGGTTTATATTATAATGAGTATTGTTATTAGGCCCAAGAGGCCGTTTTTACTCAGATATAGATATCATGATTGATGTCAGATTGGGACAGGTTATATTACGTGATGTATTTGGTAGAGTCAGACAAAGGAGACTGAGCTGATGCCATGGAATGCTCGTAGGTTACCCGACATCCACGAGTATTTAATCTGCCGACGGTAGTCAACGGACTCCCCGAAATCAGGGCGCTACACTTTGGCCAAGGCATCGTCCCAGAGGGATGAATTAGCTCCCGCTGGGCCCGCCCAGTACGGCCGTTTTACCGGGCTTGCTTATAAGTCTCCTTTAATACTCGCTTCTGACTCAAGCCGCCCGCATGCTTACTTTTTAAACCTAATCAACATACATGCACTTTCAGTTCAAAGTTCAAAGGCATTTTACTTTCATCCCCTCCATCTCTTTTAGTTAAGTTTCCCTTGTTTAATCAATCAGGCTTTCAGAAAACGATCGCTGAACTTGCCCTTTCTCTCCTAGTAACTCCTATTATTGAAATGGCCATTAAAAAGGTATGTTCCTTAATCAGCGAATTAACCAATTAACCTATCATGCACATTGTCAAGTCCTAATCCTTGAATTAATGTTTTTTTTTTTTTGAGTTGTGGTGTGGTTATAAGTCTTTTTAGGTACTCGTTCAACTCTTGGACAACATCAGGACGAGTAATGAAGCCATAGGGTTCATGATCAAAATTTAGAGGTTCTTGAATGAATATATATTGAATTTGGAGCGTTTTGAGGAAAAAAATTGGAGAAATGGAGGCCCAAACCAATTTGAAACATTTCGCACCCTCCCTTAGAGTTAGCAGAATTTCACTCCTGTCGCACCAAGATGATAACAACCACATGCACACGAAGGCGACAACAATCACATATGCACTAATGTGACGACTAAATCACAAAAAAAATCCAAATAAAAATCAAATGTGTGGAATAATCACTTTATTAAGAAAGAAAATGACGAAATAGCCAGAGATTGAGTCGATCGCCTAAAAATGACCAAAAAGTCACTTCTCCTTGCTTAAAAGAAAAGGCTAGCAGAGAAAATTTTGTGAGAAAATGAGGCTAGGGTTTTTTTTTGCTCAGATGTTCTGACTATGACTCCATATGACTTAAAGTTCATAAATGTGACCCATTATATAACAAATATTTAATTGGGAATGCTAGTTTTAGATTTATGGTGTCATTTTCTGAAAAGTGACACTGTATGAAAAAATTGTGTTAGAATAGCTAGATGGTGTTAATTATTTTAGATTATAGTGTCATTTTTTGAAAAGTGTCACTATTGGAATATATATATATATATATATATATATATATATATATATATATATATTTATTTATTTTAGATTTATGGTATCATTTTTCGAATCGATCATTTACAAAATTTTAAATTTTTATAACTCAATGTCATTTTATCATATATACGAATTAGAACAATATGTAAAAGCTTATTATTTTTGCATATCACGATATATAAAATTTTATTGCATGACCCAAACCATCATCTTCTTAATTCCATATTTTCTTGCATCCATAAATCTTTGAGAGTTTTTTTCTATGAAGTAAAATAACAACAAAATATTATAAAAAATGATTTCTTTGATATCTCCAATGAATAAATATAGGGGGTGTATTGGATTAGAACTTTTAAAAACTTTTATGGAATTACAAAGTCAACGGGTATTGGATTACGACTTTTACAGGCTCTATAAAAGTCATGGTGTATTCAATAATGACTTTTTAAGACTTTAAAAAAATCTATAACATCAAGGTGTATTCAATTACGACTTTTAAAGACTCTATAAAAGTATGTTAATATTCAAAAAGTCATTGACTTTCATAAACATTAGACTTTTAATTACTTTCGATGACTTTTCTAGTAAAATTATATATACCCACCCTTCAAAATTCTCTTGTGATTTTGCTTCTTATTCTTGTCACATGCTTATACGTATTTCATACATATCATTTACACATGTTTATACATATTTCATACTTATTTATCATATCATGTTTCATTTCTTATCATCGTTCATATACATTTTGTATCATTTTACACTTTGCTTTATTCTCATTACTGTACTTGTCATCACATACTGAAGCATGCCTCATATCATTTCATATCACGCCATTTATCATTCAAATCATTTGCATATTCTTGTCATTTTTTTTATGCTTCATGTCTGCATATATCTTAGAAGTGGATACGGAAACTATAAGAACCTATAGGCTGCGATTACCAGATGAGACAATGAACTATAAGGGCCGGTCAAGTATCATTGTACGACAATGAACTATAAGGGCCTGAAGGCGCCGTTATCATTGTACGGCATTAATGACTATAAGGACCTCAAGGCGCCAGAATGCACTTAACGATACTAACTGACAAGATAAGCCGCAGACTTTTTGATCCTAATAGGCATGTCCATCTATCATCCTACCAGTTCTAAGGTATTAATATATTTACTTTTATTTCATTTTTCAAGATATCTCATATCCCAAAATAACTATTGTTATCCAAAGAATCATATGCGATATTTACGATCATTTACTTATCTTTGTGACATGTATTTCCGTATACTATCAAATATTTACAAATGTAGCCTCCTTTAGACAAATTTTCTAGGTCCAATGGGGTCCAACTTCGAAGACACCTATTCAAGGAGATTTGTTATCCTAGAAGTCTAATTTACCCAAAATTTTGAATCACTCAATTTGGATGAGTGATGGCCAAGTTATGGCCTAAACAACCAGGACCACTCTAATGTTAAAATAGAACTAAAACAGAACCAGCTCTGTCATGCAACCTAGCTCCCCTTTGACGAATTTATGGGTGTCATGGGGTCTAAATTTGCATACATATATTTCAAGGAGATTTGTTCTCCTATAAAAATAGTTTACTCAGAATTTTGAATCGCTCAATTTGAATGAGTGATGGCCAAGTTATGGCCTAAACAATCAGGAGCACACTAATGTCAAAACTGAACCAGCTATGTCATGCAACCTAGCTCCCCTTTAACGAATTTCTGGGTGCAATGGGGTCCAAATTTACATACACCTATTTCAAGGAGATTTGTTCTCCTAGAAGTATAGTTTACTCAGAATTTTGAATCACTCGATTTGAATGAGTGATGGCCAAGTTATGGGCTAAACAAAAACATGGGTTTTAAAAAAAATGGACAACATCTCCCCTAAAACTCATCATTTTCTCTATGCAATTTTTTCCTCCATTGAGGACCACAACCAAACAAAAAAACCATATAACAACTTTCAGAAAGAACCCCCAAAATCGAACTAAAACTAATCAACTTCATTGTTAGAGGTAGAGAATTCCAAACTACCAAATAGGAAAACCCAAACCTAAACACAATTCCATCAAATATCCATATACAAATCCTTACATGTGCATAAGGATTCAAACTAGTATCCATACCTTAAAGGCTTCTCCTTCTTCTTCATCTTCTTCTTCTTCTTCCCTTCTCCTCTTTCTCTCAAACGTGACCTAGCTCAAATAGGACAATTGCCCAAATTGCAAGACCAAATGTGGTCTTATCCACTTACATGGCTAAGGCCATGTTTGGAAAATGGCTTTTGTGATTTATGACCCATTTTTGCATTTAAGTCCTCCTATTCCCTTTCATTTACACATTCTTTTCTCATATATTCTAATCAAGTATATAGTCTTATGATCTTAATGATATCTGTGTTCTAGTTGGTAAATTATTAATTTACTCCTTGAACCTAAATAAATTCTAAGTTTTTCTTTATTTTTATTTTTAGCATTATTATTCTCAAAAACTTTAACTTTTAATCTCAGATACACCCTTAAATATGTTATAAACTCAGTGGTATAATTTCTGTGTTACAACTCTCCCTTAAGGAATTTACGAAATTATTACCTAGAGTAAAGAGTTATGGATACCGGTGCTCTTATAGTTGCTTCAGCCCCAAGCAAATTTCTTCCTCGCCATATGTTTGATGATCTTAAACTCATCTATTTTTAGTCCATTTTTCTGGCTTGTTTTTAGTATTTTCAAAGCTATTTTAATGCCAAATTATGGAATATTTACCAAACTTGTGTTTTGCAAGATTTAATTCAAAAAGGAGAAAATTCTAGCAAAAAAGAAGAGAAAAACAACAATTACAACAATTACAGTAGTCTATGTCACGACTAAAATTTGTGTGTCATGACAAACTTCCAAGCAATTACTAAAGAAACCGAGTTGCAACAACATTTCTTATGTCGCAACACCATAATAAGGATTATTGACACTCAGCTAGTCGACATAAGACATCAGTCACCTACGTGAGAATGGGAAACATATGCAAGTCAATCGAACAAAATAAGCTGTGTCGCGACATAATGCCGAACTAGCGGCGTAATATCCGCCCCGATTAATCGACTTCTCAGAACATGGAAAAGTTTGCGCCAAGACAAAATACATTGAAGGAAGAAGTTTCGTCACATAAGAAAACCGGTCGCGTACATGAGATGCTTACTTGGCTGAATCAGCTTCGCCGCGAACAAAGAAACCCGCGCAGGACATACTTAGATGTCGGTATACAGACTTCACGACATGATTTTCGCGTCGCGGACATGTATATAAGCCGAGCGTAAAGAAACAGCAGATAGACTTTTCTATGTCGCGACAAAGAACTCAACATAATATAGAAAAGTAGTGTCGCGACATAACAAATCGAGCCGCGACACAAAGATGGGTTGAATGCAGAGAAGTTCTGTCGCGACATAACAAACTAGGTCGCGAGAGAAAACATTTACAACACCTAGAGGGTATGTCGCAACATCAAAATAAGGCTGCAACAAGGAATCAAGCTCAAGGCAACAAAACTATGTCGCGACTGGATTTCTGGGTCGCGATAAAGATGATGACAAATACGAGAAACATTGTCAAACAAGACAACCGAAATTCATTGGCCGTGACATTAAAACTTAGGTCATAACACCAACTCGCGTGTCAGACCGAAATCGTGGTTACGACATGATTATCAATGTTACGACATAACTATTTGAGGAATGCACAAAATATTGTCGCGACGAAGGAAACTCTATCGCGATAGAGTTATCATACTGAAAGAAAGAAGACTGTCGCAACAAAAATACGCTTTCGCAATTGAAGCAAGAAGGAGCATAAGAATTTCAAGTCGCGACAAATGACTGCATACTTGCAAAAGACACATAACTCTATCGCGACACAACTTCTAGGTCGCGACTGAGAAGACAATCTGGGCCTAAAATTTAGGGATTCATAAATAAGCATCAATTTTAGGGCCCAAACTTTTAGGGCTCTATAAATAGAAATGATCATGCAAAGTTGAGGCAAAGCCAATAACATTAAACGAACCGTAGTGCTCGGGAGTCAGGACTCTTTTGTATTAGATTTTCTTTTCTTTTCTTTTTTTTTTATTTTCTTTCTTTGCATTGCAGTTGGCATCGGATTTTTTATTCGTTTTACTGGATCTGAAACAATAATTTGTTCTGAAGTTTTGAAGTTGAAATTCATTTACGATTACTGTTTGAAATCAATGAACTCCAGATAAAAGCTAGAAATCATTTCTTCAATTGATTGCATGTACAGTGGAATTTTCCTGATCAGTATTTCAATGTACACTATAATCTAGTTTTCGAGAACACAACTTCCGCTGGGAAAGATTTCATGTTAGTTATGGTCTTTTATGCACAATGAGAAGAAAATTTCCTGAGTTGAATGTTGAATTTATTTGAATGGTGTTGTTCTTGAAATTAATTGTTCCCAATTTGAGTAGCTTATACCCATGAAGAGACTATTGTCTAGCTTTGATTTCCAAGAGGCCTCCGAAAGTGACACAGAGATGGAGATTCCTAAGAGCCAGGATTAGTTACTTAGGTATGCTGCATCATTATCAAGAACTAACGAGCTCTAAAAGATTATTTAGATATATCCTCAAGTTTGCTCATGGTTGAGAATGGGTTCAGTGAGCTATCAAATTAATTAATTAGAGATTTCTTCTTGATTTGGAAGAAGGATCGTGATCTCATGTTAGCTGAGATCTAATCAAGGAAAAGGAAAACTCTTTCAGATTTTAAGGATGAGACACCATTCATTTTGTAGAAATCTGAAGAATCGCTCTATCTGGTGAAGTAAGAAACTGGCAAATATAAGAAAATGGGTATGAAGTATTGAAAAGAAAATACCCAGATCTTATGGGGAGGAATTCTAATTACAAGTAATCACAGAATCATGTTTCAGAATGAAACATGAATCTCTATCTCGAAAAGTATGGAGCCAGAGGAGGAATCCAAACTATACTACCTTGCCTCTTGACAAATTCATTCCAACTCAGAGAAATTGAATTAGATTATGACGCAGAATTGATAATTTCACAAAGCAGTTGAAATCTCGTGTTTACTTCCGGAAGAATAATCTGCTCACCAAATTTTTATATTTAGAATTAATTTTTTTTTCCTTTATTTTAAATGTAGGATTCCAGTTATTAAAATTCTTTATAAGTTACTAAATATACTCTGAAATGGAAGTTCAAATAGTATAGAACTTTAGTACTGTAGTCGAATTTAAATTCTCTTCAATCTCCGTGGGAATGATATTTGGACTTATAGGTCCACTTTATTACTTATACAACCTGTGCACTTGTAGTTTTTAAGACCAAACTAATCGTTAATTGAGTTCAATGACAAAACTATTCTTCTTATGACATGTTATTTTGCTAATAAGCCAAGGCCAATGTCAAGGATTAGATAATAATCCTTAGGTAATAGTGTCATCAATTTGTTTATATACATATTTGGTCTGTAACAAGTTTTTGGCGTCGTTGCTAGGGAATTTAGTTTAGTCCTTGGTAACCGTGTCTGAAAATTGGTTAACAAGTTTTTGGCGCCGTTGCTAGGGATTAGATAATAATCCTTGAGTAACAGTGTCATAAATTTGTTTATATACACAATGGTCTTAACATGTTGCCAGAGCACTTTCACTATCTGGCATTCTGCTTATTCCGCAATCGCTTTCACTCGAGCTAGAATAGCCTTCGGGCCTCCTCTCATCATGTTGGTCAAACTGGGCTTGTACTTGTACAACTTGTACTAGTAGTATGTGTGACCCATCAAAGCGATATCTCCCAAGCATCGACACATGAAACACATTATGAAGTTTGGTCAACTATGGAGGGAGTGCCAAATGATAAGCCACAGGGCCAATTCGTTCCAAAATCTCATATGTCCCATGAACCCTGACTCAACTCCGCTCTTCTTACCAAAAACCGTAAGTAGAATTTTCCTCCACGCACGATACTTTTTAAGAAGACCTTGTCTCCCCACTTCATTCAATATCTCTCCTCTTTAGATCGGTATATGACTTTTGTCGATCACTAGCCACCTTAACCTTTCGCCGAATAATCTCAGATTTCATATCTTTACTATGTCTGGACCAATCACCTTATGCTTATTCAACTCTATCTAACATACCGGAGTTCTACATCTCCGACCATATAAAGTTTCATATGGTGTCATGCCAATACTTGCTTGATAACTATTGTTATGGGCAAATTCCATCAATGGAATATACCTAGCCCAACTTCTAGGAAATTCCATGACACAACCTCAAAGCATGTCTTCGAGCACTTGAATCAACTGGAAGATCCACCATCCATCCGTCTCACAGATGGAATGTTGCACCGAAATTCAGCCTAAGACTCCAAGGCCGATCGTAGTTCCTTCCAACCTCGATGTAAAACACAAATCTCATCCGACACAATGTGATAACTGGGCACACCATGCAACCGTACAATCTCTTTTCACGTATACTCGCCAACATCCATATAATAGTCCATCCCGACCAAGATAAGATGGGCCATAACTTCTTTGTGAGCTTATCAACAATCACTCACGAGTCATGTTTCTCGTTATGTGAGGGAAACCCGACATGTAATTCATGGTAATGTTATCCTTACTCCATCGAGGAATCGAAGGTATTCAACAAACCTGCTAGGAACTTGGTGTTCGTACTTGACTTGCTGACATGCCAAACACTTAGACTGTGACGCCCCAAACCCGGGGGTCCGTTGACAATCCGTCAACCCTAGGAATACATGTAGCCATTGAGTGTCTTAATGCCACAAAATGAGTGTCTCTCTACCCGAGACTCAAACATGAGTAAAAATGGCCATGTTGGCCTATACATCCATACTCACCAAAATAAAACCAACTATATTACAATGTTTTCAAGAGTTAATTACACTCTTATACAACATGCATCAATTATAATTTTTCATACATGATTTACAAAAAGATATAAACAAAGCCACATGTCGGCTTTCTTCTCAAAAACGACCTCTAGTGAGCACCATCTTCTTGAATACTCCCTGTACCTGAAAGGGGGATCTCACGACGGGGTGAGCAATGCCTAGTAGTTGAATTCTTCTACAAGGGCTAGTCCCCACCTAAAATGCACATGCAATGGCACATCACAATATCCACATTCCATACAATTTACAATTTATACATGGAATGATTTATATCATGCATGAAATGTTTCCATGCCCATACCCCGAGTCACTCACCGACTCCCTCACACATGCCTATGCCAAGTGTGGCAATCGTCACTGGTAATACCAATGACACCAATACACCGAGCCTTTGTCGTCTCACCAACACCCAATGCAACTTGACAATGGGTAACCAATCCCGACTCCTATCACACAATCCCCAGTCTAAGTGATAATATGCCATGTGTTTTCTCAATCCAACTTTCTACTTACATCGCGAGTCTCTTACACCCACACAGAACTTTTCGAATAGCACCGTAGGTCTCTTACACCCATACAGGACCTTTCAGATATTACCACTGCCCTTGATACCCTAATTCCGTGTTTTCACTGAGGATTACCCACCCCCTTCTGTTTCGCCCAATACATTAATTGTTTTCGCTTTATGATTCGAACTATGAGTCTGCTAGGGACGAGTCTCAAAGACAAACTCAACCTACATTCACCAAGCATGGTGAACAACATATCGTGCACCCACACCCGACTCAACGCGATGTAACCATACACATGAATGCAATGATTTCAATTCATATATCCAATTCCAATGGCTCATACACAATTATATTTCATATAATTCAAACAATCATGTTTACACATTAATTAGCATGCATTAACATATCATATTCCACACACATTTCAATCCATTCAATTCAAGCAAATTCATATGGACAATTTCAGTCCATCAAGCAAATCAGATCAAGCTTAATAGTCCCACCGCTCCTCGTGCTGTCCCATGAACAACCCCCTCATCAAGCACTCATCTCTTCGAACCAAAATGCCTGGCCATTTCTAGCCTCATAACACCCAAAATCATTTTCATGGATTTTTAAACAAAGAATATCCAAATAGGAGAAAACCCCTACCTCTCGAGGTTGCCGAAACTCCACAATACCGGTACCCACGTGTAGCTCTTGCAGTCGGGATCAACTTTGCCTCTTGTCTAGCCGGAGTTTGACAGACCGATCACCGGGAAATCTAGAGAGAAGTGAGGGCTTCTCTCACTATAATTTCTCCTTCCTTCTTCTCTTTCTATTTTCCCTCCCTTTTCCCCCATCCAACCCACATCAAGATGGGCAAAGAGGACTTGTCCTCTCACGCCACATGTCCATTCCCTATTGGTCTCTTCTGGATTACACCTTATCCACTTATCCATCTAACATAGATTTCCACCCAATCACATGTTGCCATTTGTCTTTCATGGGTCCCACTTGAGCTCATGTTTGACTCATTCCGAAAATGACACGTGGCACCTCTTAAGCCACTCAAAATGTGCCAAGTGTTCCGCACTACTCTTGGTGCCTCGAAAAACGTGAAATTCTGACTGTCTCAAAATTCGACGAAATTCGACGTAGTGGCTAGATTTCTCTAGACGATTTCAATGGTGAAGTCTGTTTCGTCACTTGAAATCTATAAAAATTCTGGATTTTGACCGAAATTACCATTTTACCATTTCTCAAAACATTTGGATTTTCTCGGGTTTTACATAGACACGTACTGTGTCACATCTCTTTTCATTCCTTTCCACCAATAATGTTGTTTCAAACTCAAGTAGACTTTATTATCTCCAGATGCATGGTAACATCGTATTATGAGCTTCAAATACTTTTTCTTTAGCTCTTTATCATCTCGGCACACATAACTGCCTGAAATACAAACTTCTAGCTTCTTTTTATCAAAATCAATCTTATCACCATCTTCGACCATATACGCACTCTCTTTCTCGTAACTCTACATCATTTTTCACAAGACTTATCATCATTTGCTTTAAAATAGGTTGTGCTGTTAGTTGAGCTAATATAGCTCCATCATCCGCCAGTCTCCATTCACCGTGGTTAAGAAGTGATATCGCGCCACTGCCTTTCTCGCTTTAAAGCATCCGCTACCAAATTAGCTTTTCCGGTGGTAATCTATTATACAATCACACTAATAACTCAAATTTAATTCTTTTCGAAATGTACAGTACTCGGTACTTGCGGATCTATGTAAATTCTACACTTTTCCCCATATAAGTAGTGTCACCATATTTTTAAAGCAACACTACCGCAGCCAACTCTAGGTCATGAGTGGGATAATTTTGTTCATATGGCTTCAACTGCCTGGATGCATAAGCCACTACTTTTCCATCTCGTGACATCACACATCCCAAAACTAATGCCTCGAAGCATCACCGATAGTATACTCTTTCTCGAGGTAAGCCGGGCCAATATCGGTTCTTCAACCAACATTTTCAAATGTTCAAAAACTATTCCTCGACATTTATCCTGCCCACCAAACTTTACCCATTTCCCGAGTAATTTTAAAGGAGCTGAGAGTTTCCATGACAAAGAATCCTTTCACAAATCTTCTATAATATCCTGCTAGGCCCAAGAAACTTCTCACGTCGATTACATTTCGAGGTGGTTTCCAATTTACAACGGCCTCAATCTTTATAAGGTCCACTCTTATACCCTCAACTGACACAATATGACCTAAAATGGAAACTTTCTTTAGCTAAAAGTCACATTTGCTGAGTTTAGCATATAACTTCTCTCTTAACGTCTCCATGACTATTCTCAAATGTTGTTCATGTTCCTGTGCATCCTTAGAATACACCAGGATGTCATCGATAAAGACCATAACAAACTGACCCACATATGGTCGGAATACCCTATTCATTGAATCCATGAATGTTGTCGGTGCATTAGTCAACCCAAATGGCATTACCAACAACTCATAATGGCCATATCGAGTTCTAAATGCAATCTTCGGCACATCAACATCTTTCACTCTTAGTTGATAATATCCTGATCGCAGGTCTATCTTCGAAAAGACACTCGCTCCCTTTAACTGATAAAAAAGATCTTCAATTCTCGGCAATGGGTGCCTATTTTTCACTGTCACCTTATTGATTTGCTGATAATCAATGCACATCCGGGTGAGCGCCATCTTCTTTTCACAAACAAAACAAATTCAGACTTAGGGAGAAAACACTAGGCCTGGATAACCTTTATCCACAAGCTCTTGTAATCGACTCTTTAACTCTTCAACTCCCGTCAGCCTATCCCGTATACGCCCTGTGACATGCTATTGTTCCCGCATAAATCTCTATAGATAAGTCCATTTCCTCTCAAGGTGAATACCGTAACTCTTCAAAGAATACATCCGAAATTCCCTTACTATCGAATCTTTTCCATTATCAATTGCATCGTTTCAAAAATACCCTAGAATTTTTATAATAAAATTTATTATATATTCAGATAATCGGGCTAACTCGGGGTATTTTTCTCGAATTGTTGTATGAATATTGATTAAATGATTATCAATCCGTAAATAAAACCCAAGTGAAAAGAGAAAATATGGAAATTGTAAAATGGGACCTAAGGGTCAATTGTAAGTAAGTGTATATGTCTAAGTGAAATTAGGAGAAATAAATGAGTAAAGGGAAAATAATAGGAGACTTAAATGAAGAATAATAGAGGAATGTAGGGACCCAAATACAAAAAAAAAAAATAATAAAAGAACGGGTATGCTACAGGGTAGAAAGAGGGAGGAAGTTTCTCTCCTTTTAAAGTACGATTAAGGGTGATCCTATAAGAAAAGGAAAACAGAGAAAATAGGGAGATATTTTAGAGTGAGAAGCTCACTTCTCTCTAGATTCCCAACGACGGACCATAGGTCTCCTACAAGAGGAAAATCCTTCCTCGTGACAAGAGCCGCAAGTGAGACCTGGACCGGGGGAGTTTCAACAAACTCTAGAAGGTAGGTCTTCTCCTACTTTGATTATTTTCTACCCTAAGCGGTCAGGTGTGGTTATCTTGCCTTAGGAATGTTTGGCTGTATTTTAAACCATGGGAAGCCGCCACATTGTGCAAGGCACGCTAACCGGACCTTAGAGCTGATTTTGGGTACGAAGAAGGGAAATGGTAGTGAGTCCTTCTAGTAATTGCAGCCACTTCAATGAAATTGATGTTAGGATTTTGAATTTTCGATTTGGACTCCTTTTAGACCAAGTTATGGTCCTTTACCGAGGTCAGCTCAGCCTAGATCTGGCTCCAGTCGTCATTCCGGGCCGTCAACTAAATGGATCTTAGAACGGGTTTTTGGGGGGTCATAAATAAAAAAGAATTTGCAGTAAGTCCTGGTAATTGTAGCCACATCAATGAGATTGATGTTAAAGCCAATTTCTCACTCCGGACCTTGCAGATGCTATAGTCTTTACTCCGAATGTACCAAATGAGCGAGAGGTCACCCCATGAGGTCAAGGTGCAGCGAGGTCGGCTTGCACTTCATGCAACAGAGGCCGAAGACCTCATGCGAGGCTGCAAGAGAGGTCACAGACCATGCGCCAGAGTCGCCAGACCTCATGCAACAGAGGTCGCAGGAGGTCAGCGCATCTCATGCGCAGGTCGCCAGGACCTCATGCAAACAGGCTCAAAGATACCTCATGCAATGAGGTCGCCAGACCTCATCTCAGAGGGTCAAAGAAACCTCGTCCTCAGAGCCTCTCAAATTTGGTCCAGCTTCAGTCGCCCTCGTCAGATTTGGACACAACGTATGACCTCCAACTTTGGAAGGTCATAACTTCTTCGTCCGAACTCCGTTTTGGGTGTTCTTGGACTCTATGGAAAGCCCATTGAGTCAAGAATACATTCATATGCCTGAGGAGGACATTAGATGTCAGACCGAGGTGTTAGACCGAGCTCGTCCAGGTCAGGTCAGTCATCCGGGGCTCAGGATTTCAACGCGCATGACCTCCAACTTTGGAAGGTCATAACTCCTTCGTTCGAACTCCGATTCGGGTGTTCTTGGACTCTATGGAAAGCCCATTGAGTCAAGAATACATTCATATTCATGAGGAGGACATTAGATGTCAGACCAAGGTGTTAGACCGATCTCGTCCAGTCGTACACTCGTCCAGCCTCGTGATTTGACTAATACGTATGACCTCCAACTTCGGAAGGTCATAACTCCTTCGTCCGAACTCCGATTCGGGTGTTATTGGACTCTATGGAAAGCCCATTGAGTCAAGAATACATTCATATGCCTGAGGAAGACATTAGATGTCAGACTGAGGTGTTAGACCGGTGTGCTGTGACCGAGCTCGTCCAGTCAGCCGCCGGCCCAGCTTCAGATTTGACTGCTGCGAGACCTCCAACTGGGAAGATCATAACTCCTTCGTCCGAACTCCGATTCGGGTGTTCTTGGACTCTATGGAAAGCCCATTGAGTCAAGAATCTATCTATATATAGCTTGTTGAAATTGGAATTCATATTAATCACTGAAAATCAATCCTAACCAAAACTACTAGTACGCACGAATAATATTATTCTTTAATGATTTTGGAATGCGGACCGACGCAGAGGAAAAGCCAAATCGAGATCGAGATTCCGCGATTGGAATCAAAGTGCAAAGATTTTCAGGCTGTTCCTACGTAATTCTATTCCTCGTTTTCAAGTTTTTGCATGTTTGTTCTAAAAGCATATCAATTGATTTAAACATCTGGAAAAGTGATCGTGGAAATGTTCGTGATATAAAATTCGTAATATGATTATTGAAAATAAATTGTTTATACAAGCGCATATATTGTACTATATTTTGCTATAAAAGGATCTGAGCGCCCTTAATAGAATGTTAACCGTTTATTTCAGATTAAGGATGGGATTGGGTATACCAATAGGGTCAAATAGCATCGCGAACTATCGATGGATTTGCCACCCGATCAAGAAATTTCAATGGACCGCATCGGTGAGTGTTCACTATTTGATCGTTTATAACCAATCACAGCCAAATGACCGCATCAGGTTATAAAAACCATGTGATACCTGGGCCACAGCCCCAATCTGACCGCGCTTGATACTCGATATCCTCGTATATCGAAGACATAGCAAATTGCGCATGGGCATAACTGAATTGATCGGGCATAATCGAATTGATTGACAGAACTGAATTGAATTGCAAAAATGAATTGAATTGCGTAACTCGAATTGAATTTGTGAGCAGATATTGAATTGATCAAGATTTGGAAATATTGATTATGAAAATGTATTTTTGGGAATGATCAATGAACTATACTGATCGTGATATAACAAAGTATATGTATCAGATTTATATCGATCATCCAAAATATTTGAAAGTCTCGCACTATTAAATCAAGTATGAACTGATTTAAGCCGAAATCGGTGGAATGGATTTGTATAACCACTACATGAAAATGCTTAGCGTATTGTTTTACCAATGCACCGAGTGATAGATGGATCGAAAGTCGACCAAGATCGAGGAGCCGTCGAGTCATAAAGAAGGAAATTTCTAATATGCTCCGACATGTGCATTCATTCCATAAGCTTCGATATCGTATTTTGTAAAACAATTTGAACTCTAACATCTATTTTTGTAAATCATTTTGAAAAGGCTTGAATGTCTTCATTGTAAAATGTATTTTGTTAAAGTTAAATGTATTTTGTTAAATGTTTACTGGTTTCGTCTAATTTTGTAATCGCTTCCGCAAAGATATGATTGAAAGTGATTGAGTGATTTTAGTGGCATCCCTGACTCTGGCTCTCGATCCGCCCCTTAAATCTGCCTGTCGGGGACTACAAACTTGACCTCTCTTAGAGTCAAGTATCAAGGCCAAGAATATCTCATAGCTTTTCCTCATAAGTCTCGTAGCTTGCATAGCGGAAATCACATTGGACATTACGCCTGATCTAATGCCCTGTACTATCACCTCAGACTGGTCAGAGTATCTCAACACTACTGTCTTTTGACTACAATCAACGATGGCTCGGTGTTTAGACAACCAATCCATTCCCAGAATCAAGTCAAACTCTCGAAATGGTAAGGTTATCAAATCAGCGAGAAACTCTCGCTGATAACAACGGGTACCAGATACGCTATTCACACTAACATCGTGGCCCCCAATGGACTCGTCACATGCATGTTGTCATATGCTAATTGTTCCACCGCTGGTATCTTATCAGTCACATGTTCAATGCATACATACGAACGAAGGGATCTGGGGATCAATCACCGCATGCATCCCAACATCATAAAGAGAAAATATACCAGCTACAACTTCAGGAGCATCCTGATCCTCACGAGCCTTTATAGAATATGCTCATGCCGGTGCCGTAGGTATGTGACTCCATCCACTATCTCGTAGATTGTGCCCTCCCTCTTCCCTCTCATGCTGAATCTGCAAAGATTCCACTTCTACCTCGATCTCTCTCGCCGGCTGCAAGCAGTAACTCCATTTTCCTCTCGCCATCTTCTTAAAGACTTCTATTATCCCCTAACTCTCTTGTCAATAACCTTCAAACACTCTGTAAATGCCTCATGGCAATGAGGGCACTCGATTTTCTTCTATCCAACCGTAGCACCCTTACCAGAACTAGTGCCACATCGACCCCTGGTCTCTACCTCTCATACCTAATCGCATTCCGACGTGAGCTGGCACTTCCCAGCTCTTTCCGAGGAGTGGCGAAGCTCCTCTGTGAAAACTTCTTCTTCCGAGATCTTTCTTTGTCGCCTCGCTTTAAGTCTCTCTACTTTCATCAGAGCTCTGACCAACGTATAGAAATTCACCGTTGGGGAGAAGTCATAGGTGCCATAAATATCTCTCGATGGAATCATGCGCTCCTATCCTCAAATCGTCTACACCGAAATGCCTCTAAGTGAGGAGCAATTCCAAAGCGTGGGTAAGGAGCTTCTGCCTTAGATGATCGTAATTCTTTTCTCATATTCAGCACCGATGTTACCTCTGCTTCAAATTCAAAGAACTCCAGCTTCACTCGACTTCTATACATCTCTAAGAACGCATTTTCCCCAAACTCTTGACAAAGAACTCCCAAGTCATGATTTAACTCGGACTTCACACTAAAGCCCACCAATCATATGCCTCACTTTGGTAACAGTGAGGTCGCACATGATACTCTCTGGATCCAGGAGGGCATCTGTCTCCCCAATATTCTTGTAACTTTCTAAACCTCAGAATTTCGCTTTATCCGACTCTTCCATGTTTGTCCCGACACTCCTTTCATCCCTATGTCTTCACCATGTATATTCTGGCCGGGTTGTCATCTTTCCACACTGAGTCATGTCCTGAGATATCCTTAGCAAAGCTTCATTTAGCTCAGCAGGGGCGTGACTCTCACTTCTGATAGATTCAGAAGGGTCCGAAGCGGGTAATCCCTGATCTCTAAGGTTAACACTCTTAGCTGCTTCTTCAACGGGATTTGGAGGATGATCCATCTATACAAAACACAAGGACATCCACATCAGGCCAACACATTACTAAACACATGCTTTTAGATCTTATACTCTATCTAGAATCGGCTTCTGCACTCCAGCCTCCAGAATGCTCCAAACCCAGCTCCGATACCACTAACCGCGACGCCCCAACTCCCAAGACCCTGGCGCCGTGCGAGGTGTCTTATTTTTATTTTTATTTTTTTTTTCTCGCTTTTACTATATAAACTGCTCATTCATATACTATTAAACATTTAAATTTAAAATATATTCTATAGCAACTGACATAAAATATATTCAAACTCCATAAATGGGAGTGTTCCACATATACAAACTTTACATTGTTTACAAAACAAAGACATATACAAAATAGACCGTGCTAACTCGTTGTCTCCTAGTTGTTGCATTAACCTTGATCGTTGATGCGATTGTCCCTGCTTTCTATTTAATAATACTTACATACATCTAACATATATCATATACTTATACACATGCTTATACATTATTTCATACATATCATTTACACATGCTTATACATATCTCATACTTTATTTATCATATCATGTTTTATTTCTTATCATCATTCATATACATTTTAAAAGCCATTTTACACTTTCGGCTTTCGTTTCGACATCAGTACTTGCCATCACATAGCAAAGGTTATGCTTCTCACATCATTTCATATCATGTCATTTATCATGGTCTCAAATCATTTGCATATTCTGCCATTTGTTTTTATGTTTCACGATGCATATACCTTAGGAAGTGGATACTGGAAACTATAAGGACCCTAAGGTAATCGTTATCATCGGCATTTGGCACAATGAACCATAAGGGCCCGGCGTTCGCTATCATCAGACGAGAGCCAATGACCCTATGACCGGTTGTACCGTAATGACCCTACCGTAACAATCGCCAATTGTAAGTATGTCGTGCACTCGATCCCTAATAGGCATGCCCATCTATCCCCCTCACCGTGCTCTGCATAATCTCTTATTTCATTTTTAGTACATATCTCTTGTTATCCCGCAAAATAACTATTGTTATCCCAGAATTATGCTGTGATATTTACCATCATTTATTCTTATCTTTGCATTTTCATGTATTTCCGTATACTATCAAATATTTCTTACAAATAGAGCTCCATTTTAGACAAATTTTCTGGGTCCAATGGGGTCTAAATTTGAAGACACTTATTTCAAGGAGATTTGTTATTCTAGAAGTCTAGTTTACCCAGAATTTTAAATCACTTAATTTAGATGAGTGATGACCAAGTTATGGTCTAAACAACCAGGACCACTCTAATGTCAAAACATAACCAAAACAGAACCAGCTATGTCATGCAACTTAGCTCTCATTTGACGAATTCCTAGGTGCCATGGGGTCCAAATTTTCATACACCTATTTCAAGGAGATTTGTTTTCCTAGAAATTCTAGTTTACCCAGAATTTAGAATCACTCAATTTTTGATGAGTGATGGCCAAGTTATGGCCTAAACAACTAGGACCACTCTAATGTTAAAACAGAACCAAAACAAAACCAGCTACGTCATGCAACCTAGCTCCCCTTTGACAAATTTCTGGGTGCCATGGGGTCCAAATTTGCATACACCTATTTCAAGGAGATTTGTTCTCCTATAAGTCTAGTTTACCCATAGTTTTGAATCACTCAATTTGGATGAGTGATGGCAATGTTATGGCCTAAACAAAAACATTGGTTTTAAAAAAAACGAACAGCATCTCCCCGAAAACCCATCATTTTCTCTATACAAAATTTTCCTCCATTGAGGACGACAACAAAACCAAACAACCATATAAAAACTAGGAGCAACCTCCAAAACTGAACTAAACCAATCAACTTCATTGTTGGAGGCAGGAGAATTCCTAACCAACAAACACAATTCCATCAAATATCCATATGTCTTTACACACAAGGATTCAACTAGTATCCATAATTTTAAAGGCTTCTCCTTCTTCTTCCTCTTCTTCTTCTTCCTCTTCTTCTTCTTTCTTCTCTCTTCTCCTTCTTTCTCTCTCAAATATGACTCCAAATTTCAAATGGGACAATTGCTCCAAATTGCAAGACCAAATGTGGTCTTATCCACTTACATGGCTAAGGGGCCATGTTCGGAAAATGGCTTTGGGTGACACGCATTACCCATTTTTGCATTTAAGTCCTATTCCTTTTCATTTACACATTCTTTTTTCTACATATTCTCCTAATCGGGGCATATAATCTTATGATCTTATGACATTTGAGTAAGAGTTGCAAATTAATAATTTACCCCTTGACCCTTAGATAAATTCCGGTGTTTTGCTTATTTTATTTTTAACATTGATATTCCCAAAACTTTAACTTTATCAGATATACCCTCGAGACATGTTCTAACACCGCCGTATAATTTGGGGTGTTACAAGACTCGTGATCTTGAACTAATCCATTCATCCATTTCCGAATCCCTGTTGCGTTCTCTAACCCTAGGGTTCGTCTTTTTCCATATACATTTTACCATGCATATAATTCACACAATATGTAACAAACATTATGTAACACAATCATCAAGCATTGGTTCACAAGAATGCACAATGAATACTTTGATACCAAGCTATGACGCTGATATCAGACATCGAGCCCTAGGCATTCATAACCTAAGCTTTGTACTATAACCGTATGTCCTAAACCCATGCCCACCAATCCCTAGGTACTCGTATACCTAAGCTCTGATACCAAGATGTGACGCCCCAAAACCCAAGGGTCCCATTGACAATCCGTCAACCCGCGAAATTCCTATGGCTTTCGGGTAACCCAATACCAAACTGTTGTGTCCCATTTATCGGGATCCAAATTTTCACAAAAATTGGGTAAAGTCTCCTTTGTTCGAGGAGCTCTACCCAATATACAACCTGTATAACAATATATCCATGACCCATCCAAGGTCTTAACATATAAGAATGATCACAGCTAGCCTTATCTGGTCCATATCCATTGGCCATTATACAATTATATCACAATAAATTACAAGAGCTTGTCATAACACTCTTATACGTAACATATATTAAAAACTAGCTTCGTTTTAATATAGTTTACAAAATATTTATCGTTTTCTCACATCTCGCTTCCTTCAAAATCACAACCTCGAAGGAGCGCCGTCCTCCGGTGTACCACTTGCACCTGAAATATGGTCTCACGATGGGGTGAGCAATGCCCAGTAGAGAATAATTCCTACAAGGGCTACTCCCCACCTAAGTGCACATGCAATGCCATTTCACATATTCAAGTAAAAACATACACATTCCTACTCAAATGTCTACATGCCATGGATGAGAATGTGACTCACCCTGTCCCATGTCCCAAGTCCTCACCGACTCCCTCACAGATGCATATGTCAAGTGTGAAAACCGTCATTTATGTTCCATCAATGACCATTTTTCCAAAACAAAAGCTTTTGGTTTATAAATCAAATCCATTGACAAACTCTAATATTCACTTGCTTTTACCAGTTCCGCGCTGCTTTTATGGGGCGGCGACTTTCGTATGTCTCACCACAGTTTCACAAGCCTTCCAACACTGTCGCGAACTTTCATTGCTCGATATATATGTCTAACCAAAAATACCAAGTTTTTCACCTGAGAGGGTATCTATACCTTCTTGCTATACCAAACACACGTATTTTTCATTTCCTTTTTATTTTATGCAACCATGAGACTCATTTTAGACGTTGTCCCGTTTTACATAGCCCACCATCAAACACCAAACACAATGTTAATCTACCATGTACTCACGACATACCATTGAACACCAAACACAGTGTCAATCTCTACCATGCACTCACACCCATTTCATGCGATGTCCCGTGTATAAATGCAATGCAATGCCATTGCATGTATCTCATGCTACATGCACAATGAATGCCACATGAAACAATTCAAGATCATACTTCATGCCAAGTATCATAGATAATCATATTTAATATATATAATTTACATCCATTCAATTCAATATGCTTATTGTAGTCTCCGAAATTCTCAGAGTTAGTGGATCGTCGGAGCATTCACCAGTTGGCTGCAACCTGCAAAACAAATAAGAAGACGATCGTGGTGTTTCGTTGCCCCTCTGATGGCAAAGTTAGTCTTTTCCGGAAGACTTCTGTGAGCTTAGAGCAAATAGCTATCTCAATCAAGAACTTTGCACTCGTTTTGTGTGATCGCCTTTTGGTGGCGTAAGGTTATGATCCGCCTTTGAAGAGTGGACGCATTTCTTCCCATAAAGATAGGGAAGGTGGATTTTATTTCGTGAAGGATGACTCGTTCCTTTTATGTAATCGCTTCTTCGATGTGGTCGGGCCGAGTGCTTTCCATTCCTCGTTGCAGGGGCGCAGGCGATTGGTTCACGGAGAACTTACACTTATCATGAAGAGTCGTTGGCGCTCGCTTGGTGGAGTCAATCGATCGAAAAAAGGAAGCACCTAGGTAAAAAAGACATCCGGGGATAAAAGGGCGCCCCGGCACCCGGCGAGGTCCGGCTGCCTCAGTGCCACCGGCTCGGGCCCAGTCCCTCGGGCGCCCGCGAGGATCGACCGGCATTCCCCGGGCCACTCGGGCCAGGGGCCTAGTCATTTGTCCCAAGGCTCCTAGGTCGGCTGAAGGCTGGGGCCTAGTCCCATCGGGCTCTTGCAAGGCCTCTGGCCGGGGGTTGTGGAACCTGACTGGGTCCAGTGTACCACAATGCCCCCTTTTCCTCGCCAAGGGACATGAAGCCCCTGCTGGAAAAGACAGCTTGACCGTCATTTCATGGGGAACGATAAATAATCAATGCTGTTCAATGTGAATTTTTTAACTTTTTTGAAACTGCATTAGATGCTACATGGTCGCTTAAGGATCCCTGTAGATCGGGAGGGGGTTGCTATAAAAGGCTGTGAGGGGTGACGAGGTTCATCGTCGCATCGTTATCCCCGTTTTATCCGCAAGTAGAAGGATAATTTGAATTTTGGGTGAGACCCCTTCGACCAGTGGCTACTGGATGAAGGATGGTGGCACCACCTTTCTATGTGACTTCCAAGCATGGATCGGCTAAAGACTGCATGGTTTGAGCGGAGTCAGAAATGTTCAGGGGGGTGTTTGGGTGGTTCTAAAACTTGAATGGAGCCCGAGGACACCTCCTATTGAATCCTATAGGGGTCGCTCGAGCTTCCACCAGTCCCCTCTTCTCCTTCTTAGCCTCTGCGGCAGCCCCATCTCCATCTTGCCCCTTCTTCTCTGCTTCCACAAATTCGCCTCTTCGCCCCCATCTCCGTCTTTCCTTCTTTTCGCTTCCTTTTCAGCCACATCTCCTCGTCTTTCCCTTTTTCTTTTTCAAATGCTTTTCTGTTCCAAATGCATGATGCCTTGCTTGTTTTTCTTCGTATTTCGTGTGCTATGAATATTAGTTTGTCGTGGTTGTAATATGATTGTTTCGGGCAACAAGCATTGTTATGTAACGTCGAACACCCTTTGCGGTAATTAATAAAATTGCGCTTTTTATCAACTAAGGCCTTATTGCAATTTTGTAATGACATATCTCTGACATTCTCAGCCTTATTCGAGGCCTGGCTGGACATTATAAAACTTGTTAACAGCACCTAGCTTAATCGCCCAAGATAAAAGGCCCCCGGGCTCGGGCCCACCTTAGTCTACAAGTGTCTCTAGAGCGAACCGCCGTGATGGTCAGATCTCGCACGATCGTCATCCCTCGCGCATTACACTACACACACCCTAAAGAATATATATAGATAGCATCATTAAGTCGTGACTTCTTTCCTTTTTGTGTCATTTTGGTTTATCCGCTTCTCTTGACTAACCGCTACGAATAAGCCGGTCTACCCCTTGCATTCATTCGCGACATTGTCGCAGCACTGCAAGACTTTATTCCCGCAGTAACCATCATCGCCCTTAAGAATGTCGCCCTCGGGTGATTGGTTTCCGGCTGTCAAAGGCCTGGAAGGGAAGGGATATGGTTCAACACTTATTCGTACCGAGCCGGCCCTCGCCGGCTCAGTATGCCTACCACCGTATACGCTACCAAAGCCTAATATTCGCTTTTCTCTTCTCCTCGACCGCTTGTAGAACGGCAGGGGTTAGGAAGAAACTCCACCGAGTGGTCGCCCCGCAGGGCGCCTTCTCGGCCGACACTCTCCAGAAGATCATCTCGTCCCCCACGATGGAGAAGCACGACTTATGGCGAGGTGCCTCGATAACATCGAACACCGGCTGATGGAGGAAAGGGCTGACGAGTCCACCTCGGGGAGGAGAACATAATGGTGTGTTTTTACCCGGAGCACCTTGCGCCGCCACGCTTCCCCTCGCAGGCCACCGGTCAAGCTGCCAGATTTCACTCCGAGCACCACCCCGCCTTATCCACCCCAACGTCATCTCTATTTTGATCGGGTGCTGCGTGTTGAACCACCTATATCAACTCGACCTCTCATTGGTCAAGCTGTGTATAATTTATTTTCTGAGAGTAGGGCAAGGCGCATCTGATGTCTACATTCCGCTCTAAATCCCGACTTCCTCAGTTAACTGGCCCGATTCACCTAAGACAAGAGGTACGAAAGGAGGTGCCACAGAAGGACCCCTGGACGAGTCCCCTGCTCCCTGCTTTCTCCTTTTGATATCAATAGGTCTAAATCTTTTCCACCTGTGTGGTCGGGTTAAACCTAGCTTGATAGCCTTTTTTTCTGATGTTTAGTATATGATGATGGACTAAACTTAGATTGTTTGTGTAGGTAAGGCTTGGCGAGGCAGGCTAGTTGACACACCCCCACCCTTACACTAGTGGCAGTGTGCCGCCACCCCACAAAATCCCCCACCGCTACTCTAACGACTCAGAAAATCCTCGCGGAAGCCGTCGCATTGCTTATCGGAAAAACTCATATGTACTTTCCTTTCTAACTCAGGATTGGCTAAAAATCCCAAGCAAAGATATAGATATATTCCAAACTCGTGAACACACTTACATCTTTTTCCAAATAACGCAACCATTAACGCTTCAAAAGAGCCTCAGGCTCAACACATTTTTACAAAACTACACTATGTACATACATATACTCCACTATACAAATTCGAAGTATTTCCTTATAAAAGATTGTTAATACAGCACTGATACAAAAGTCAGGAGAATTCTAATATGCTCTAGCGTCCCGCGTGCCTGTACTTGGAAAATAGTTTTTAAAACAGCAAAATAATGAGCTAAATGAGCTCAGTGAGTGTATGCTTTATAAAATGTTTGCTTTTTCGGAAAATATCTCAAAATTGTAAAACTCTCTTTTACAAGACATTTTCCAAAAACCTTGCTTGCTTTGCTTTAAAAGTTTCTAAAACTTTTCATACTTGCTTGCTTGCTTGCTTTGCTTTAAAAGTTGCTAAAACTTTTCATATTTGCTTGCTTGCTTTACTTTGCTTTGCCTTAAAAGTTTCTAAAACTTTTCATAAACCTCTTGCTTGCTTGCTTTACTTTGCTTTAAAAGTTTATAAAAGTTTTCTAGCACACGTGGAGCCCTGGCTCATCCGCTTTAAAAGCTTTATAAAACTTTTTATAAAAACATCCCGAGTCCTGGGCTTAACCCTTGCTTTAAAAGTTTATAAAACTTTTATAAACATGGGAGTTCTGCTCAACTGCCGGGTGTTGTGAGCCATTTACCAAGTGTTGGTTGATTTTCAAACTCGTGTGAAAATGTTTATAAATCGTAAGATCAACCACTGAGGCCTTTCTTCCTCATTGCATCTCTAGTAAAACACGGAGCTTCCAGTTTCAACCGTGTTTCAAGGAAGGACCCGTCCAAGATCACCTAGGTGGAAGAGTCTTGGCTCAATTCCCTTTCCTGAATATGGCAAATTCACCTCGTCTACATCAATCACCATAACTACTAAATACGCTAACCTTATATACTCATAAAGATTGTCACGCTGCCTCTTTTAAATGCCATGATGTGCATGAACCAAGTTTGCCGACCAGGCAAATCTAAAATGCATGAAATGATGTCCTAACACCACCGCAGACACGCATGTAATACCTCCGACCTATGCTCGGGCTTAAACTAAGTGATTTTCGTTGTTTCATTTTATAAAATATAATTTTTACTCTTGCTCAAGCCGTTTTCTTTGCTTTTAAAAGATGGTCGAATACATCAAAACCATTACTTGTTCGTTCACATATGGTTTAAATCAAACCATTGTTTTCTTGCTAAACTCATTGATTGCTTTAAAATATGGTTTACAATCAAAACCATTAAATATCAGCATAAAACAATTTATAATAATACACTAGTATTTGAAAAATAGGTTTAGAACACTCACTTTTTTGTTTACCAAAACTTGAGCACGACTCCACAACTTTCCCGCCTTTGCTTTTAGCCTACACACTTAAACGAATACGGCGAAAACATTAATCGCCTGCGTAATCGCATCAACTTAACGTACTTCATAGGCAAGTCACTTCATAGGCGAGGTACGATACATTTTCATTGAGTTTCATTCTTCTTTGAACCTCTCTTAATCATTTATTAAGGTTCCCATACTAATGGTGTATGAATTTGGACGTGAATCAAGAGAAATTACAAAAATCCGGGCTTTTGAAGCCGTGGTACCAAGACCACTATGTTTCGCACCAGATCAAACACACTCGTAGCATTTCGCATCATTTTCCTTCATACAACTTCTCCATTCCATAACACCAAAACCAACATGGAATTCATCCAAAACCACACCATAACACTCAGACGGGCTGCCAACTTCACAACCAAACCCTAGGTGAAAATCCTAAGAATTCAACCCAAGGTCCACCAATTCCTACAAAACCATATAAATAGGAGGATTCCATGTTTATTACATACCAACTAGGGTTTTACCCACATAACTTCAACAAATCTAGGGTTAGGATGATCTCTCAACAAAACCCTAGGAAAAGGAGGAACTAATCTCCATGGAAAACCCTAGACATCATACTAAAATCCCAAAATACACATGTTTCCAATACAAAAACGTACCTTTTTTCTCTTCTCCCTCTTCTTCTTCCTCTTCTTCCTCTTCTCCCTCTCTTCTTCTCACTAAAAACGTGAAGCCCTAGTTTGAGAGACTAAAATGAATTGTTTGTTTGACTCAACTCCCTTTTATAGTCTCATCTTTCCTCTAATTAAAATTAAGTTCTCCATCTCTCAACAATTGCACAACACTTTTGTTATTTTCATAATGGCCTCCTCATCTCTCAAATTACGGTTTCTTATATCCTGGGCAAATTTACAACTTACCCTTCTTCTAGCATAACATTTTGGGTTCAATAAATTTATGATTTCACAATTTCATCTTTAACAACAACTCCCAAAAATACTTCAATGACACTTGGTGCACATATGTGCCCCTACTTGCACGGCATCGTAACCTTCTCGATCGGGTGTTACACTGAACTCGGGTGGGCGGAAGTCAAGCTTCGAGAAAACCCGCCGGTTATCGGAGATATCCAAGCAAGAGCGGCATTACAAGGTTCTTCTGACTCCAAACAATATATCTGCCGTGAGGTGCACCCTACTTCCTACACTCTCCTACCATTCCCCCGACCGTCGCTCCTTCGAACCGGTGGGAAGGAGCACTTTGTTATCACGACCCACGGCTGAGGATGCCTCAGCAAATACCGCCCTCCGGCACGGGGGCAGTCCAGGCGATCAAGCTCCAGCGTTGAGAGCATCGGGTCTCGGTCGACCCTCCCCCAAAGTGAGGATTCTAGTTTTGCCCAACCAGCTTCCCACGGAGAACCGTATACCATTCAACTGGCCGCTCGCTTCGAGCAAGTAGCCGGATCTGCCCCCCGAGTGATAATAATTAAAAGGAAAGGGGCAGCTAGGCGACGGAATGCACCTGGGTCCAAGGGGGAGGATTTCATTCCCTGGGTTAGCGGCGAACCCGAGGATTTCCAGGATTTGGAGGAGGAGGAACGGGAGGAAAGGATGACTGGCCGGCGAACTGCTACGCCGCCCACAAAAATGGGCACTCCACAGTCTCAACAATGAGTCCGATCCCGCCCAGCTGTGGATCTAGCCGGGCCTCTGGCTGCTAAGGGAGGATCGGAGATGCATGCCATTGTCATCCCTAGTTCTCCCTAGCCGGGAGCCACAGATCAAACGATGCCGGCGAGGGTGGTCCGAACAGAGTCAAAGGAGGCCGACCCGGTTCCGAGTGCTTCGCATCGAATTTTCCGATGAGGGTCGACCCTCGACAAGTCGGGGTTCATGCGGTTCGGCCGCTCTAGGCCTCCACAAGTCGGCGATCATAACCAACTCTTATGCTCCACTACAGCGGGCCGGGCCTCGAGGGTGGAGGTATCGCCGGGGTAGGCAGTGAGATTCGTCATGCGTTTCTGGGAGCCTTTCCACCGCGGAGAGGCTGCAGTTGACCAGCTAAATAATTTGTACCCGCTCATGTATCGGATGTCGATAGCTGTTCGAGGCATGGGTCTTAGCGAGGACTACTCGGTGAGTGTTCAATGAGGACCGAAGGAAGACATTGGAGTGGATCATCGACGACCAGGGATACAAGTGCGCAAGCAAGTAACTTTGTTCGATCAGACTAAAGCCCAGTAGAGATGCGGGATTTCGTTGTGATATTAATGCCCATGCTTGATTTTTGTGCACCTAACGGGTTTCTTTTCAGGTCGTCGCTACTATTCGAGACATGGCATGACATCAGAGTTCGAGCTCAGCTAAGGAGACGGCCGACGGCTGCGATTATATGTCCGGTCGGTGGATGGCGGCGGAGAGACACGGGCGCGTCATTAAAAGAGGTCGAGTTGACGTCTTGGCGCACAGGTATTTGAAGGCTAAGGGATTTCTTTGAAAGAGCGCCCGGCGAGAGGCTAAGAGGGATACTACGCGTCATGAGGCGGCGATGGCCAAGTTGCGGTCGAAGGCCGTTAATGCTGACACCAGTGGAGTCGAGGGTTGCACCGGGTTCAAGCGTGCCTTAAGCGGTTCTGAAAATGCTCTCTGAAGGCGGGTCGGCGTGGAGTTGCTTTCGAGGCATTGGCTGTAGCGGAAGCTTGCGGAAGGCGGAAGAAAGAAAAGCGGTCGTTTAGCGCGGACGAGGGCTTGCCTTAGTCATGGGCTCCCGGGACTATCAGGATGACTTTGCTTTCGAGAGGGAGGAGGTCGTTGCCTGATAGAGAGGCGATGAAGGTCGAGGCTCGATGCAAGCGGCGTCACATTTGTTCAACTATGGCTATGGTTGTTCAACGTTTCACCGCACAACATATGCCGGGAGCAAGCCTCGGATCGGATGGAATCTTTTGGATCATGCGGTCTGATAACTCGAGTTCTTTGCCAGTAACGCCCGAGCATCTGTCGGCCGCTCAGGCCGAATCGATTCTTTGGTAGCAGGAAGCGGTGTCGAAGAACATCCGACCGTTGTCGGAGAGGAAGCCGACTCTTAGGTGGTCCTGGCCTCATCGGACTGGCGGGGGTTGAGATGTCACCTTGACTAGAGCTTTAGTGTTTTTATGAGACGGGGAGACTTGTTTGTTCGGTGGTTGCACAAACAATTTACATCCCCTACTTCTTTTTCGTTAGTTTTTGTTTAATACATTGTTGTATGTTTTAATACTGCGCCATCCGGATTTGCACTTATTTTTGTTAAGCTCACCATTCTAGTGCGTCTGTAAGCCACCATCGGTATCATGGATAGGTCGTTTGTTGTGTTGCCTGGATAGGTTATTCACTAGGTTATTCACTATGTCATCCAGGCTTTTGCATTTGACCGGTAGAGTGATACATCTTTGGGGGATAGGTCGGTTTCTTCTGGCCAATCAGAACTTTTGAATTTAACCGACCGGAAGTTATCTATGTCGGTGGGATCGGTCGGTTCTTGCTCCATCAGAACTTTTGAATTTGACTAGCTAAAGTTATCTAAGCCGTTGGATAGGTCAGTTCTTTCCTCCGAGGGCTTTTGAATTTATGACCCGGCTAAGTTATCTAAGCCGGGTCGGATAGGTCAGTTTACTACGTCATCCAGACTTATTAATTTGACCAGCTAGAGGTTATCTAAGCCCGGCCTGATAGGTCAGTTTACTATGTCATCCGGACTTTTTGTTTTTGGCCGTTTAGGAGTTATCTAAAATTTGGGCCGGATAGATCAGTTTGCTGCTTATTTATCGGGCTTTTGAACGACGGCTAGAAATTATCTAAGCCTTGGTAGGATGGGATTGGTTCTTTGCGCCATCCGAGCTTTTGAATTTGACCTTGTATAATGAAGAGATATGCGAGGATATGCGAGTAGGCAAAAATAAAGATATTCTTTTATTGATAATACCTTTTCAAGTGTGTGGCATTCCACATTCTTGGTACAGGGGTTCCATATGTTTTATCTATAGCGTAGGACCCCGGCTTCAGGCTGCGCATCCGCGACATAAGGTCCTTCCCGATTGGGTTGGAATTTCAGGCAATGGGTGCGCGGTATTCTCGAAAAATTTCCTCCAGACCCGGATCGTGCAGGTACAAACTCTCGAGGCTTTGCGGGTGCGGTATAGAGTTCACTGCGGCGTTGGTAGGACGTTATGCGGATTGCCGCGGCTTCCCGTAACTCATCACTTACGTCTAACTCCCTAACTATCGATTCTACATTCTTTGAATCGGGCGTATCTGTACTAATGGTGGGTAGACCAACCTTGGTAGGGATAACGACTTCCATCCCATAGCGGCGGGGAGGAAATGTCGGAGTTGGCCCCAGGGCGGTGGTTACGTAGGCCCGAGCACTCGGGGAGTTGCTTCTACCACTTCCTTTAGCGAGGTCTAGCAGTTTTTCAAAAGCGGAGTCTCTGGGGTTTGTTAGAGGCTTCTACTTGGCCATTACTTTGTGGATGCCGAGGGGTGGAGTATAAATTTTTTATTTTCAAATCTGTGAAAGTCCCAGATAGACTCATTTGTGTGTGGCGGATTATCGGATCTGATTGATCTCGAGATCTTAGAGCCGGCCCGAGACAATGTTTTCGAGAGATAATAGGTAACATCTCTATCTTTGATTGATGAGAAGGCGTCGGCCTCTATCCATTTACTGAAATAATCAGTGGCGACCAATAATAGTTTCTTCGCAGGCGAGTAGGAAGCGGGCCCAGCCAAATATCAATTCCCCATTGAGTGAATGGCCACAGGCTAGTGAGGGAGATCAAGTCTTGCACCGACGATTTCAAGATAGGGGACATTTGCTGGCAAGAGTCACATTTCTTGGCTGTGTCCCGGCGTCGGTTCCACGGTTGGCTATGTGCCGAGGTGGGCTGGGTGGGGCTCAGTCCTTCCCCGGGTGATTCCCGCATACGCGTTCATGCAATTCAACTAACACATACTGGCCTTGTTCAGGGGTTAGACACATCAGGTATGGCTTGCCTAGGGATCGCTTGTATAGCTGCCCATCTATCATGGAGAATCTAGCTGACTGAATCCGAACCTTGTGGGCCTTATCTCTGTCATCAAGTAGTTCCCTCGTGGCTAAGTATAGTCATATGGGGTCCATCCAGGACAGGGAAACTTCCTCTATTTGGTTTATTTGGGCATGCAGTATTGAGGATTTCGGTTGATAGTAGATGGGGAGGATTACGGTTTCCCTTATCGGCAATGAAGCGGCTAGGCTGCTAAGGCATCGACCCTCATTCTGAGTCTCTCGGGTGGCGTGTTCGATTTTCAGACGGAGGCGTTCAATTTGTGCTTGACTAAGGAAGCGTACTTTATCATTCGGAGGTCTCTAGACTCAAATTCTATGTTAACTGTCCAGACAACTTGGTGTGGGTCGCTCGGCGAAAGATTGTCAACGCCCGTAGCGAGAGTCTCGAGGCTTGAGTCCCGGTTACCATTGCTTCGTCGACTCGTTGTTGGTGGCGGCCCCGAAGCCCGGCCATGCTACCCTATTCTATCCTCTCCGTTGAGAAGGTTAGTGAGCCGATGCGGCCACGGTTTGTGCGGATGCCCGTCTACAGCGAGGTGTCCTGCCCATTTCACTTAGGGCGGGTGTCTACTTGTGAGTTTACGTAATAAAGTCGACGGGCTTGCCCCTTCTTCGAAAGTCTCGGCTTGTAATGGATGCCATACTCACTTAACTCCATTGCCCAGTGAGCCATTCTCCCGAACATATCAGGTTTGTGAATTGTGCCCCGTAGTGGAAGATCGGTTAGTACCACAACGGGATGAGCCTGGAAGTATGGGGCGGGTTTTTGTCATTGTTCGAGGGGGCGAGGCAGCTCAGTTGAGTGGATATATCTGGTTTGGCGTCGGTCGAGGACTTTCTGACAAAGAATACGGGCCTCACCTTTGCGTCCCTACATTCTTTGAACAGGGCGACGCTTACTGCTATATTAGAGGCTGCTATGTAGAGATATAGCATGTCACCAGCTTCCAGGCTCACAAGAATCGGGGGCTTTGTTAGGTACTACTTGATTGCTATGAATGCCCGATTGCATTCCTCATTCCATTCGACCCGGTTGGCTCTCCTCAGGGTAGTGAAGAAGGGTTTCAAACGGTCCGTGAATCGGGAAATAAAGCGCTCAAGAGCGGCTAACCAGCCAATCAATTGCTGGATCCCCTTCTTGGAGCTGGGGGCCGGTGATTGCAAGATAGCCTTAAGCTGTGCAGGATTAGCCTCTATTTCCCTTTGGGTTACCATAAAGTCAAGGAATCGGCCGGCATTGACCCCGAAAGCACACTTTAGGGGTTCGGTTCGCTATACTCACGAGAAGATTGAATGTCTATTGGAGATGTGTAGCGTGATCGGCGTTGGATTTTATCGACTATATCATCAATGTAGACTTCAGTTGTACTTTCTCAGAAACCTTGTTCGAAACATCTTCGTCACCAACCTCTGATAGGTGGCCCCTGCATTCTTTAAGCTGAAAGGCACCACATTGTTACAGTAGAGTCCATGAGGAGTGATGAACGATGTTTTTTCCGCATCCGAGGAGTGCATGGGGATCTGGTGGTATCCTGAGAAGGCGTCCAGAAAAGATAGCATACCGTGCCCTAGCGTCCTGTTCCCGATCTATGAGGCGAAGTTGTCTTTAGACGGCGTCGTTGAATTAGTGTAATCCACACATACTCTCATTTTGTTTCCTTCTTTGGAGACAACTACCACATTGGCCAGCCATTCGAGGTATTTAACTGCTCTGATAAATCCGTTCAGTAGAAGATTATCGACCTCGGTCTTGATGACCAAGTGGCGATCTAGGTGAAAGCGTCTCACTTTTTGTCTGACCGGCTTGGCGGATGGGGCGACGTTTAGTCTGTGTGAGGCGTGTGTGGGGCTTATTCCGGTCATATCTGCATGAGTCCAAGCAAATACATCAGTGTTTAACTATATCACACGGCATAATTGAGCCTTCTCACTCCTCGAACGAGGAGGTACTAGCACGAATACATGTCGGTCCGTCGAGGGTATGGTTGCCGAGGAGCGACTACCCGGTGACTCTGTCCTCTAAGGCGGATCGGGCAGATGACTGGGATTGCTATTGTTAAGGTTGGCCCTCAAGGGATGGTTCACTGGAGCATTCCCCTTGTTCGCGTCTTTGCATTGAGAGTTGATAGCATTGTCAGCGTGGCGGCGACTTCAGCGAATTGACTTGCCGGACGCGGTCGGGTAGGCGGTGTTTGGTAGTACGTGGATGGTATTGCTTTCGCCAGGCGTGTGGTCGGGCCGGCCCCCCGGAGATGGCATTGTATGACCCCAAATACTCTACCACTGAGAATAGTACTTGCTAAATTACTAGACCCGCCTAGACGGGAAATGCGATATTCCCAATTATCAGTGTGGTAGCTCCATTAAATTCGGACAAAACCCTGCAAGAGGAACTGAGATGATCGAGCGGGACTCTCATCTGCCTGAAGGTTGGGAGGTGTAGTAAATCGACTGCACTGCCTAGATCAACGAGGACCATGTGTACATCAAAACCGTTAATACCGACAGTAAGTATAAGTGCATCGTAATGAGGGGTAATGACCCGGGTAGGGTTAATAGGAGGGAAGGATATAGGGTCGTTAGCAGGGCCTTTGTTGTGATGTTCTCTTGGCGCGACGGTGTTTACCACAGCTCGGCGAGGCGTCGAGACATTTTCTCCACTTTTGAGGCCCGATATTGGATTATCGGCCGGTCCCTGATATCAAGTTGATGGTCTGGCAGGGGCCCGGGCATGCTCGGTATCGACAATGGCCAGGTGTCGTGGTGAAATTCACTTGTCACCCGTGATCGGCTCTTGTATATATCTCCTAAGGTGCCTAGCCCGAATCAATTTTTCTACTAGGAACTTCAAGCTTGGGTAGTGGTTGGTTTCGTGGCCATGGTCCCTATGATAATCGCACCTTAGGGATCTGTTGCCTTGAGATCCCAGGCAGCCCTCATGAGTGGGGGCACGAAATCGAGGAGGTCCCAGTGGGGGTAGGAGCCGGTCTGGGCGATGTTGAGAGGAGTGGGTGGGGGGCTCCTTTCTCTTTCGACGCCGTCGAGGCGCCGAGCCCTTGTTGCGATTTGCTCTTCTATTCGGATGAGCCTTTGGCGGTCGGCTTGTTACTCTGGGTGGTTATCATTACAGTTTGTGAGGCGGCCCGAATGTTGTCTTCCAGTGTGGAGAACTTATCTGTCTGCTTGGAGTATAATTCTTTACCATGGTTGAAATCCCGGGGATAAAGGCTGGAAGCAGTGGTCGATCAGCTTCTTTGGAAGTTTTGCGGGGCCGCGTCCATCTTTGTAAACATCAATCTCTTCCAAACCTTGACTTGTCAGGACACCAGCGTGTAAAGTCAGGATTGATTCGTCTTTCGTTTGAGGATAAGCGGGAGGGGCGATATTCCCTTTAATGCGATTGAGCCGCAGAATGCGGGAGGCGAACACGGCCTGCTGGCTGCTAGAATGAGTTTGTCGACCCTCACAGGAAGCTTGTGGAGGCACGAGGCCTTGAGTCGGGCCTTTGAGGTTGGTCGGGAACACTTTACCACGAGAGTCTATTGTCCGTTGAGGATCATCGCTGGGTTGAAGGTGCAGCTTGTATGATCGTACGGATCGGAGGAGCCGTCGTACATAGAAAATGGTGGAATGACGAATCTGAGGAGGTTCATAGTCTAAAATATGCTGGCCCAAAGGGGAGGACAGCATGTCGTAGGGTCCTTGGACATGGGGATAGAGGGTTGCATGCGGGACGGGGAGCGCCCCGGGTGGATACCGTGCATGTAGAAATGGAGGGGTAATTCCCCCGAACCGGGTGGCCATTTGTTCGGGACGGTGAGATAGGTCTGGCTTGTCCTCTTTTCGGTATTCGGCGTGCATTGGCTCATAACTTGCATTTGGTAGCGGAGGTCTCTTTGGACTCGGCTTTTTGCGTGCTTTCAGGCGGTGGCGATGGGGAAGTGGAGATTTGTCGAGAGTTTGTCATCAGCGATGATCCCGCGTAATTCGGGTAGACGGGCTCTTTCCCTTTATTCGTCCGGGCTAGGGGCTCATTCTAGGAGACACCTTTGGGGTTCTCGGGCTGGACTTTAAACGGGTTAAATGTCGGTCGTTCTCTGTTGTAACTGATGCGCGCGTTCGTGGATTCGACCCTGTCGGGCTGCTCCTCCGGTTTCGTCTCCATTTTCTTAGCGCCCAGCGAGGAGAGGCGGTCCTCGATGGGTGGATTTGCTGGGTTGCTGGACATGGTAGTAAGTTTCGACGGTCCGGTGGGATGTTCGAGAATGGCTAAGGCTTCAGAGATTGGGAGATCACCTGGGAGCGGGTGTACCCAAGCTCTCGTGTATCATCTCTGAGACTTCTTGCTCTGCGTTTCCCACAAATGGCGCCAATTGTAGTCTCCGAAATTCTCAGAGTCAGTGGATCGTCGGAGCATTCACCCGGAGTGGTTCTGACCTGTAATAATAAGAAGGCGACGGTGGTGTTCAAGTGCCCCTGCTCCGATGTGAAAGTTAGTCTTTTACGGAAGACTTAGAGCTTAGGCATGGAGTTATCTCAATCCAAGAATCCTCGTACCCTCATTTGGTGTGATTTGCTTCTCTTTTATGGAGGAGAAGCGGATCCATCTTTCTTGGACGATTTCTTCTCGTAAAGATAAGAGGAAGGTGAAACTTTATTTCGGGAAGGATTACTTGTTCTTCCTTTTATGCTTGCCTTCGAATGGGAACAGTTGTTGGGAGTGTTTTCCTATTAGTTGGAGCGAGGTGATTGGTTCATGGAGAACTTACACTTATATCATAGGCAGGTTGAGTAGTTTCGTTGGTGGAGTCGTAGATAGAAGGAAGCACACAGGTAAGACATCCGGGATAAAAGCGGCTCAGGGCACCCAGAGTTCCAGGTGTCTGGCGTTCTGGCGGGCGGCTTTTAGGCCTAGTCCCTTAGGGCGCCCGGCGGAGGATACGACCCGGGCATTCTGGCGAGAGTGGATTTTGGGCTAGTCCTTTGTCAGGGCGTTCTAAGGCTGTTGGCTTTTGGGCTGTCCCGTTGGGGCTCTTGTGGCTGGGCCTAATTTGGTACCAGAGGAGCGGGCCGAGTCCATGGTACCCACACTTATCACACATATTTCAACATGCTTTCATACAATCAACATGTGATTCATTCTTCATACTTTAACAAGCATACATCTGACATCAATCATATCTTTGTAAGATAACTTGGTATCCTTTACGGTGTATAAACAATGTCCTGACAATCCCACCTGACTCTTTGAAAAGGCGGGAACCGCAAAACTTTGAGCACACTTCGAGCACCAAATGTCATTCATCGCATACATAAATTCTAAACTTAAAGAGCTTTTCAGAGTCTAAGAACGCCGCGAAATCGTTCGGACGTAAAGTTATAGAGTCCGTCGGGTTGCCGACCGCACGGGTGTGCGAAATCGTCACCCAAAACTAAGAGACATTCTACTCGCCAACACTCCATCCGACCAAACTACAACAAATCCGGTTTAAATTGACCGATCATCCATGGCACGGTAGGTTGATGCCCAACACGCCGGGGTCAGAACCAAGGCTACACAAGGTAGTCAAGAGGTCCGCACTCAGCCTCAAACACTCTGGTTCAAATTCGACCAACACAAACACGCCTAAGATTAGTGCTTTCCGAACCAAAATAATCTTGAATGGCCACTAGGCAAGAAATATCCAGTGTAGGAAAAACCCCTACCTTTTGGAACTTTGACAAAAATTGATTTCTGCATCTACACGTAGCCTTATCGCGTATACCAACTTCATTACTCGACGAGCTCGACCGTCAAGCTGCCCGACATCACAAAGGGAAGCGCTGCCTTTTTTCTTTCTCCTCTCCTCCGCGCACAGCTCGTCCTCCTCATTTTTTTTGTTTTTCCTCATTTTCTTTCCTTTCTTCTTTTTTTTTTTTTTTTTCTTCTTTCCTTTCTTTCTTTTCTTTTCCTTTTTTTCTTTTTCTTTCCTCTTCATTTTTCCCTTACCTACCAATTTTTTTGATTTGGTTTGAATCAAGGGGGTGTTTCTCCCTCTTTCTCTTTCATGGCCACAGCCTTCACACGGCCCATCCATCATTCACGTGTCAACATATAATGATGCGCCACATGACATATTGCTTTGAAAAACAGACTCTATCACACCACATGGCTCTCTACACGTGCCTTTCCCATTGCTATTACGTGACAGCTCTCTGACATGTTTATACGACACTCACCCAGCAGGTTACCGACATTCGGCGCTTCAAAACGCAATTCGACAATCTCTAATCCAAACGAATTCGTGGGACAAGAACTGCATTTCGCAGCAGACCAACGATAAGTTCGCTTATTATCCGAGATCTGGGAAAATTTCAAGATTTTCCACTCTATACTATAACTAAGAAATTATCATTTTACCATTTTTCAAAATCAATTTTTCCTAGCTTTTTACACATTCAACGCGAAAGAGCAACATTCAGAGTTTTTTATAACCTCCCCGTCATTGTATCCCTTTCATGAGCTGGACATTCTTCTTTAACATTTTGTGTCTAAAGACAATGACCAGCCATGAGAACTTCGGAAATACAAAAGAAAATGGAATCCACCCCACTTAATGGGATCCACAAAACAGAAAAAAAGAAGAAAAAAGAACCTCTTTCCCATATAATTCAAAAGACGCGTACAGTTAAGACTTTGAATAATCCTCAAAGCATAGGATTCAAAGTCACCTAAGATATACTCAATGCCGACTATGTGGATTCCAAGAAGTTCTCTAATTGAATAATAAATAATGACTTTAAATAAGGGAATTATGGAAAGTAAGGTTATGTTTGGTTCCGAAAATATAAAAAAAGAAAATAAAGAGAAAAGTAAAGAAAATAAGAAATGAAAATAATAAAAATAAAGTTAAATTCAACATATTATTTTTACTTCAAATTTATTTTATTTATTTAACTTACCAATATAATGATCAAATAATTGAAAAATATGTAAGTTTCTAAATAATTCTATTTTTTAAAAGATTTTTCATTAGACAACCAAACAAAAAAAAATCGTTGTATTTTTTATTTTTTATTTCCCTAATACTTTTCGAGAACGAAACACAGTATAAAGGGCTAAAATTTGGAACTCCTAGATGACTCCCATTTTATACAAAAGAAAAACCTACAAGATGACTCCCATTTAATGTGAGAATGCGAGAATCCATAGGTAGTTGGATTTTGCTTCTTGGATCATGTAGAGACACTCCTATGTCAATTATGGACATTCTTTCTGGGTATCAAACAACAGTGACATAATTTTAGTTTAGAAAACATGAACAATTGGAGGGTTGTATGAGCTTGCACATGCAACTTCTCATCCTCCCAATGAACAAGTCATTGGCTATTTGTATGATGCAAAATTTGTCTATCTAATTAGGGAATTCTATTTTCTATGCCTTTATTTGTGCCCAAAGCACTAGCAAGTGCTCTTAAAGTAACTAATTAAGTGAAGGGGCTCTTCTTTTCACCATCTTACACAAGTGACTTATATTGTCAATTGAAAAGTTATTCTTTCCTGTTAGTTCCCAAAGGCCATGCTAGTCGTTCGTACAAGAAGTCAAAACATTGTGGCAGAATTATAAAAAGGGGTGTATTGGATTAGGAAAATTAATGTCTTTTATGGAATTACAAAGTTAAGGGGTATTGGATTACAAATTTTAAAGACTTCATAAAAGTCATAATGTATTCAATAATAACTTTTTAAGATTTTAAAAAGCCTATAAAATCACAGATATTAAATTATGCTTTTATAGACTATAAAAGACATCGATATCGTAGAAATGACTTTCATAAAAGATTTAATTTTAATTACTTTGATAACTTTTCTAAGATAAGTGTAAATAACCCTTCAAAAATTCTCCTACGATTCCCAAAAGATTGACACTCGCTTTTGATCGTTGAAATCATCTACTAGTGATACGAACATATGAAGCTAAGCTTGAAGAGAAACTATACAACTTAAAAGAGAAACTATACAAAACTAGTAAAATTATTCATTATTTGTTTGTAGAATTATACAAAATTTGTATTCAAACATACAATTCATTATATTTTTTTCCCATATAAGTCAAGGTTGTAACACCCTAGATATGAATTAGAAAATTTTCTTGTCCTCTAATAAATAGCCTTTTTTCGATTTAGTAAAGCTATAAAGAACAAATGGTTGTTGATGATCTAGGGTTTAAATTTTTTTTTTTTTTTTTGGGTAATGGTATAACCCTAAAATCAATATTTTATTGATATTGTAATTTTTAAATATATTGTTATTCTTAAAAATATTTAGAGATTGGAGAACATTGAGTTGGGATGTTAAAATGTAAGGCTGAAGATATGATTTCTCCAGGTAAGGTTTTTAATTTATGAATTATTAATTTATATTTGTTAAGAATTTTAACATGTTGGTGATTTTTTTGGAAAAAAAAAAAATTTAATAACATTTTTGGAGAATCTATGATTTTTTACAATATATTTTTATTGCTTTGATGATGGTTTTATAATTATTTTAAATTTTATATCAAAATTGAGAGTAATCAAAACACAAAATATTATGGATAATAATATTAGTTTTAAGAGCTATTTGAAAACACAAAGAATGATTGTGAGCATATTTTAATTTCTCAAATAGATAGTGATTTGATAACTATTTTTCTTGAGTTTATACTTAAAAAAGTGTTTAAAATAATGGTTAAGTGAAGTAGTTTCAAAATCATGTTTAGTAACAATTTTATTATATTTTCATAGAGAGAAAAATCTTACTTGAGTGGATAACAAATTATGCTTTCAATTTTTTTTTTGAAATAAAAAAATATGTTTTGTAATCAAATTTGAAAACAATAATGAAAATAATCTCTATAAAACTTTCAAAATACTATTCTATAATATTCTTAAAAAGTAAATCATATTCAAGTTGTAAAATGTTTTAAACCACTTTAATTTTTACTATGTTTTAAACATATTTCTTATACATAGTTATTTATTTTTAATCATTCTAAATATTTGCATAATTAATTTTTAAAAAATAACAAGTAAAATTAATATAAAATAATTAAAACTAATTTCTAAAAACACTTTATTTTATGTTCTTAAAAATTGAGAAAGTCTAGAAATGCTAGGAATTGAAAGTTTTGGAAATTGGAAGATTCTAGAAATTGAGATATTATAAAAATGGGGGAAATTCTAGAAATTGAAAAACTAAATAGAAATTTGAAGATTTTGTGAAATTGTGTTCTAGAAATTGAGAAACTTTTGGAAATTGGGAAATTCTAGAATTTTGAAATTGAGACATTTTGAAAATTGATAAATTTTGGGAATTAGTGTGACGCCCCAAAATCCGAGAGTTCGTTGATCACCCATCAACCCGCATAAACCTATTTGGACATCGAGCACCCGATCCCACATCGTGTGTCCCATTTACCAAGATCTTTAATTTAATAAAAATCGGATAGGATCTCCTTTGTACGAGAAACTCTATCCAATTCCTAACATGTACATTATACAATCGCATGACCCATCAGGGGCCCAATATAATACAAACTACTACATCATTCATTTATGAGTAAAAATTAACTACATGTTCTATTTATCCATGATTCATATAAAAATAATGTAGCATTATATTAAAAACAATTTGAGGAGTTCACTACAACTTCTTATATACAAATTACATATGAATTCAATTTCACTCATTAATACATTAGTACATGTCAAAATAGAATTTACTTCAAACATTTTACAAAAATGATTACAAAGCCACAAGCCGACTTTCTCCACTCTCGCGGCTCTGGATGAGAACTGCCCACCGGCGCATTTCCTGCACCTAAAATGTTATCTCATATAGGGTGAGCCACACCCAATAGAGTAATTCCTACAGAGGCTACTCCTCACGTAAGTGCAAAAGTAATGTTCACCTTAACAAACACAATTCCAAACATAAATATGCAATCCTAGGTTGGAATTCTACATGTTATGTCATGAAATAAGATGAGACTCACTCATGCACCATGCCCGAGTCTTTACCAACTCTCATACCCGAATCTTTACCAACTCACACCACACAATGCGATGCCCATGCAGAAAAACCACACATGGATTACATGAAATGATCCTTTTTAAAACAAAAGTCCTGTTTTATAAACCAAAACTTTTTGGATGTCATTTCTCGAATGATCATTTCATTTATAAAATAATTATGCCTTTTGTGGGTAGCGGATTTTTGGAGTCTCACTGCCAACTCCACACACCGTTTACACTTTTTTTGGACTTTCATTGTCGGAGTGTAGTAAACTAGTCCGGGTCTTTCACCTAAGGGAGTGTCTAGCCCTCTTGCCATTAACTGTAATATACACTTTCGCTTTATGCAACCTCTTGCAACTCATGGACTTCGTCCAATGGTACCAAGCCCACCCACCAAATCACCAATCAGGTGAGCTCCAATCATGCACTCACACGCACAAATAAGCATGTTCCTGCATGAGGTAAATGCATAAAAGCATCAAAAAGTCATATCCTACATGTAATGAATGTCATATGAACCATATAAACCATACAATTTACCTTGTATCATGGACAACTATATTACATGCATATAATTTCCAATTAAACATTCACAATAATGTTAATACATTTAAAACATACATATTAACATTTCATCAAACCATAACAAACAAGCATGCTATCACACATCAAGCAACAACACACTTTATCCTTAGGGCAAAATGTGGCATATAGAGTGCCCACAAAAATAGCTTAACTGCACCATTAAATCCAGCTCAAAGATCAAGCAACAGCCCCCAATACCCCTCAAACACCCTAATACAGTACATCCCAAGTCCATCTTCAACTACAATTTGACCTTTGTAAATGAGGTTTTTAGGACAAAGTGATCTTCTTAAAAATGTTCACCTATGTCTTAAGTTTCCAAACTTTACCGACAGGGTCATTTAGAACTTTTAAATTAGAGATATGGCCAAACATTCCTGATCGTTTCGAATAGTTTGTATGATTGTGTTCTCAATTACGAATTTCGGGAAGAATAGAGACATAATGAGAACATTCTTTCTTCATAAAAGCATTTCTAGGGTGTCTAGTTTCAATAGGATTTTGATTCACATCATTTGGATCAGTATGACCCAATATATTGATGCAGGAGCATCTGTAAACACACCAAACATTGGGAATTCAGCCCTAATTATTGAAGAATTGGATTGGGGAGGTCAAGACGCATTGAATACATGCTAAAACTCTGGACCTCATTCGGGCCTTTGAAGGCAAAACGCGGTCGACTCGGGAACAAACCCCGATGTGGAGTTGCTTTATTTATTTTAGAAAGTTTGTTTTATTTATTCAGAAGTTTGCTTTATTTATTTTAGAAAAAGTTTGCTTTATTTACTTTAGGAAGACGGTTTATTTATTTTAGAAAGTTTTTAGGGAGTTGTTTTTGTAATTTAGAAAGTTTCTTTTCCTTAGTTAAAGTAGAAGTTGCTGTTTTTTTATAATTTAGAAAGTTTCTTTTTCCTAGTTAAAGTGTAAGTCGCTTTTTGATTTAGAAAGATGTCATATACCCTAATGTAGTCTGAAAATCGCTCTGCTTAATATTTTCAGATTTCTTTAAGAGTTCTTCTGTTTTTGGTCTCATTCTCGTGACGAAGCCATGGGCTTCTCATACCTAGGTGGGATTCTGTGGCTAAGTCTTGTCCGACTTATCAATCAACCCGTCTATAGCTGATTTGTGGCGCCTTCACCATCTATCTCAGGTGGATCTTTTCAGAACTCCAAAGAAGTAACTACTCTTGTGCAAACTCTACTCTCTCACCATCTCATATTTTCTCTAAAATTTCCAGCAACCAAATTTTTCAACCTCAACCCAAAACTTTCCAAATCTTGTTCCATACTACTAAAACCTTCCTAAATAATTTCTTTTCCCTTATACTATAATTCTCCACCTTTCTTAACTTAGAAAATCTCCAAAATTCATCCATAACCTATTTCGCCCAAGAAAACTACTCCCAAACCCATATTTTGACTTACCTAACTTCTGATCACCATCACTAGTCTCCCAACCTTTGAGATCAAAGTGGTATCGAGCTCAAGGATTGATGGCCGATCATAAGCTAAAGGGTATTTCTCGGGTTCCGAGACAAGATTCCTAATCATGGTTCAAGTGGTCTCTAACTCTATCAGAAACGCATTGTCGATCTTTGAATCCGTGGTTCAAATAGCCTGCCAAAAGCAAGATGGCTATCAATGATGATCCTATGGCGACAAAGACCTCATGGAAGGTGAAGGTGATGAAAGTTTTCGACGAGGAACCAGGCCGCTAGCCAAGTTTGGAATTACTGAGACGCAAGAAGCCTAAAGACAAGCATTCAAGAGAATATGATTACGGAGGAAGGTATGAAGATCGATAATTGGATGGATGATTACTATGAGAAGCGACAATGATGAAAGCTCCCGTGATTCAACCAAAGTTCGATATTCAATTTGAAGGAAGAATGCATGCCGATGACTTCGATTGGCTAACATCACGAACGTGTCTTTGAATATTATGATCCCCTGACAAGCAAAAAGGTGAAATTGGTGTTACCAGATGCGCAAGAATGCTTCTTTTTGGTGGGAAAATTTAAAGAGGCAACGTCAGAGAGATGACAAGAAGAAGATTGAAACTTGGGAAAATATGAAGAAAGAACTAAAAAGGAAGTATCTTCCCTTCCACTATCGCCAAGATATCTTCCCAAAATCTCGCACTCATGCCAGGAACTGACCGTGGAGGAATATTCTACTAAGTTTGTAAACTTGATTATCAAAGGAGACTCGCGAAGAGGCCGAGGAAATATGCATAGCCCACCACTACATTGTCAGGTTTGAGATCCGTACGCTAGAGTTATTTTTTTGCAACCATATAATAGTCTTCAAGATGTGATGAAACTTGCTTTGAAGGTTGGGACTAAAAAAGTATGGAAACTCTACTACAACTAAGAGTGTGGCTAATGAAGGGTTTGTTGAGGGTTCTAATTCTTGGAATCCTAGTGGTACGAAAACTACCCCCACTCAAGTAACAAGTGAAGCACTACAAAAATTGACTTCTAAGTCAAAGACGTGTTTTAAGTGCCAAGGGTCAGCATATCGACTCAATGTCCTAACTAAAAGCGTCATTTTAATTGAGGAAGATGAAGCCAAGGAAGAAATGTTGAACAAGTGATCGAATCTAACCATGTCCAAGAAGATCGATGAGAATAAATCATCACAAGGTAAATCTAAGTCGATGTCAAGAAGCAATGAATCTAACCATATCCAAGAAGACGAGGAGAGTCTACTACCGCCAAATTTTGATTTAAATCAAAGATGTTTCGTATGTGATGACTTTGGTTGTCAAGAAACCGGAAGTGAAAAGGAATTCTCACTAGAAGCAAAATCGATTATAGAATTTGTCGGGATAATGCCTCGAGGAAATACCACACTAAGCCTAACGGCGATGGGTATTCAACATCAACAGACTCTCATACTGTGTTTGGTTTTTCCTAATGTTAAATTTATAAGAGCTCCTAAGGAGCATGAAGAGTTTAAAACACAAGTTGATGATTTTTCGACAAAGGGCTTGTTCAAGAGAGTGAAAGTTCCTATGTGGTTCTACTATGTTTGTGCATGAAAAGATGGATCTTGAGTATGTGTTTTGATTGCCAAGCTTTCAATTAACATTTTTATTCATGAGGAAGCAAGATTCAACAAAGGGCAAAGAGTGGAACAATATGAAAGACAAGCATATGAAGGTTATCAGCGACTGGTATTTGATCCAGGAGGATGGATTCGATTACACATGATAAAAGAGAGGTGTTCCTACTTATCCAAAAAAAAAAAAAGAGAGGTGTTCCAAGTCAGGCACAAGAATGATGGTTTCCAAGATTACAAGATCATAAAGAATGCTTACAAGGTTAAATTTGTCTGATCGCAATATTCGCTTACATTCAAGGTTAAGGATTCGAGGCCTTATCACGGTGAAGACTGAGGATTAAGTCTTTTTCCCAACTATGTGGGTTTGATGCAGATATCTCAGAACACACCAAACATTGGGAATTCAGCCCTAATTATCAAGAATTTGATTGGGAAGGTCAAGACGCACAATACATATGAAAACCTCTTTTCGACTCTCGCCTGGGCCTCAGCTGGGCAAAAAATTTACGACTTGAACAAACCCCTGATGTGGAGTTGCTTTATTTATTTTAGAAAGTTTGTTTTATTTATCTTAAAAGTTTCGCTTTATTTATTTTAGAAAGCCATTATTTATTTTAGGAAGATTTGTTTATTTATTTAGAAAGTTTTCTTTAGAGTTGCTTTTGTAATTTAGAAAGTTTCTTTTCCTAGTTAAAGTGTATTGTTTTTTATAATTTAGAAAGTTTCTTTCCTAGTTAAAGTAGAAGTCGTTGGATGAAAGTAATGGGCCATATATACCCCTAATGTAGTCTTTGAAAATCATTCAAGTTTAATATTTTCTGTGATTTCAAGAGTTCTCTCGTTTTATCTCACGATTCCCTACGAGTTCGTGGCTTCACACTCAGGTGGATTCCTTGGTGGCGAAATTATCCTGGGCTTATCAATCAACTGTCCAGATACTGATCAGGGCGCCTTCACTCCATCATCTATCTCAGGCTGATCTTTTCAAGAACCCATAGCAACTACCAGGCAAACTCTACTCTCCTCACCATCTCATATTTCTAAAAATTTCCATAACCAAATTCTTTCAACCCTCAACCCAAAAACTTTCCAAATCTTGTTCCATACTACTAAAACCTTCCTAAATACCCCTTTTCCCTTATATACCATAAATTCACCTTTCTTAACTTAGAAAATCTCCAAAATTCATCCATAACCTATTTTGGCCCAAGAAAACTACCCCAAACCCATATTTTGACTTACCTAAACTTCTGGATCATCCATCACTTGGCCCCAACTCAGAGATCATATATGGTCCAACAACATGAGCTACTCCTAATAGCGACGTAATCAATATTTCATCAGAAACTCATTTTCGTGGATTCAGAGAACCGCATTTAAACCCTGCCTCTTTCTGGGGACCAGGTGCCTATGTTCTAGGGTTCATCTCCAACTAAAATCATCCAATTTGAAGGTCCGTAAGCCAAGTTATGGCCAAAAACAAGGACAAGGGTCTAGGGAAATTTTTGGCAGAATTTCCACATATCATTTTTTTTTTTCACATCTTTGGTCCTTACTAAATATCACAACCAAACCAACCCACAAATAAGCCATAAAAATGTACTTTAATGTTCTAACCAACTAAATAGCCCCCCCCATAAAATCGCTTCCTGTTTTAAATAACCAAAGAGAAGAATCTCTACCTCGAGTGTGGTAGAACCAATGAGGTCTCAGAACACCTCCTAACTCGAAAATTGATTTCGAAATCTCCTCCCTCGATCTTCTGGGTGAAATCCTCATTTTGGTACCCACGTGCAAAATTATTGGTATGATAAACTTTAAGCCTTGACTCGACGAAATCCGATCGACGGAACACCGTAGATCGATGAGAGAAGCTTAGAGTTCTCTTTTTTTCTCTCCCTTTCTCATCTCTCACGGTTTCCAACAGGAAATCAAAATGGGATCTTTTGTCCCAAGCCCCTCACTTAAGTTTAAGTGAGTGGCTTACGTCTCACCACGTGTCCACAACTAGACCGTGTCTGTTTTTGCCCCAAAATAATTTATTTCATCCCTGCCTGCTTCAATTTATTTGAATCGACCTTACTTAATTTATTTGCACTTTAGATATTTTCGGGAAAATCCCTTTTTTGGGTCTACTACACCCATTTCCAGTATGAAAATCCCATTGTTCTGAATTCAAACGAAATTGTTTGCTAACTGGGATTTCGCAAAGCTCTAATCCAACTATGAGGTCCGTTTCACATCTGGGATCTAAAAATTTCGTGTCTCGTGAACCCTGTATTGTAATGTAGAGCACTTCATCAAGCTTCCATTTTAAAATTAAAATTACTCCGAAGTTTTACAATTAGAAATTTTTAAATTTGAGAAATTGGAATTTTGGAGATGATAAAGAAAAAGGGAAAATGGTGCAAAAACCTCTCATGTTCTTCCAAATGTTCATTTACATGACAATTTTTTGTCTTAAAAAGCCACTAACATTTATCTAGAATCACTTTAAATACTTCTACGACAACAAAGATTAAATAGTCCGACCACATTAATTTGGTTAGAAAGCTACACATCAGTTACTCATGGCTAAAATTTAACCCCAATTAAAATTTAAGTTTGGGAGCTGACTTGGGTTAAAAACCACCATGTCCCTCAACCCTAATTATAGTAAATAAAAAAAAAAAAGCAAAGTGGCCAAAGAAGATTGCGCAATTAGTGTTTTTTTTCATGTGCTCAACTTAAAAATAAAATTTTATTTATTTATTTCTATAATTCAGGGAGATTCCAGAGAAAAGGTTTTCAATGCTATTTGAGTCAAAGTCGCTACTCCATCCTCTCTATCCTAAGCTCATCCATGCTTACTCAAGTTTCGTGAAGGCAGTTGATTCTCTCGGTCGCCTTTCTGTTTCACCTAAGAAAAAAGGGTGCGGTATATGGACAGAAAAATGAATTAAGTAATGGTTATGATGATAGTATTTTGTGTTGTTTTTGTTTCTGATAAGGCATGATGGATTTGTACAAAATCAGGACAGAATTTTCCATCTTGTTTTTCTTCTAGTGATGATTTGTTTTCTTGGAAAACATACGGGGTTGAGAACTTGACATAAAAAAAAAATCTCTTCTTAAATCACATTGGAACAACTCGCTCACAAGCTTTAGGTAGGAATAATTCAATTGGTTTGATGGATTTGTACAGAATCGAGGTTTCCAGATTTTTTCATCCCATTTTTCTTCCTAGTGATGATTTGTTTTCCCGGAAAACAAACAAGGTTGAAAACTTGATCATAAAAAATAAAAATAAAAAACTTCTTAAATCACAATCTTCTTTTAATACTTCCTAGCTTCATTAAAATTATTTTTTCTTTTATTTTTCTTGGATCTCATTCCTTCAAAGTTTTGCTTTTAACAAGATTTCATCAAAATAAAAAACCACTAATTGAGAAGAATATTAAGTATTCTTCATGTGCTCAACTTTGGTACTAATTTTGCACATGAAGATTGTACATTGTTTTTAAATAACTTTGGTACTTTTGTTGAATATAATTATTTAATTAAAATATTTTACTTTTATTTATTTTTATTCGAAATATGAATTTATTATAGTTATTTAAAATTAGTAAATGTCTATCTATATCTAAAAAAGTTTGTCAAAGTTTATGAAGTCTTTAAATAAGTTTATATGTCATAAAGTCTACAAAATCTGCAAAATCTGGTAAAAAGTCTTTTATTACTTTACAGGAACATGTGAATTCATTATAGTTATTTAAAATTAGTAAATGTCTATCAATATCTAAAAAAGTTTATTTCAAAGTCTATAAAAGTCTTTTAAAATAAAACCTCTAAGTGAAAGTCATTAAGTCTACAAAAATCTAACACACCTACAAAAAGTCTTTAAAATCTATCAAACTTATAAAAGTTTCAATCACTTAAAATTTAATCCAATACACCCTAAATACTAAGCCCAATACCTTTCTTATCAAGTTTGTTGAAATCAATGGCACAATAATGAAATACGAAACAAATAAAAACACCAAATTTATGTAGAAACTTTATGGAAACAAGAGTGTATGGTAAACTTCACTATAAATACTTAATAATTGGCAGTACACGTAAATGTAGACAAACCCAAGATTTTGATATGACAAAATACTCAAGCGTAATGTCCATATCAAGCAAGCCCCCGCACCCTTTAGATTATTTAGAAGGTGGCCTACTCTACTACCATAACAGATCCCTATATTTTCTAAACTTTTCTTTTCACAAAAGTCGCACCGTGAGCCTTCGGATCAAACATAAGCCTAAAACCAAATTCAAGTCACAAATCAACAATCTCTACCTTGACACAAATTCTCATCATAAGCAGAAAACGTCCACAAACTCCATATCTCAAAACAAGATTAAAACCATACTCCTCTTCTACAACAAAACCCTATAGGTCAAAAACTCAGCAACCAAGTCCAACCAAGTTTGAACAATGCACAAACTTGGCTATAGGAAATGACTTAGTCATCATATCTACAGGATTGTCTTGGGTTCCAACTTGACTCACAACAATGTCACCAAGAGCAATAATCTCACATACAAAATGATACCTTACATCAATATGCTTCGTCATCTTATGAAACATCTGATCTTTGGTGAGAAATATAACACTTCGGCTATCATAAAACAATGTACCGATATGCAATTGTTTAATTAGCTCCCCAAACAATCCCTTCAACCAAAGGGCCTCTTTAAAGCTTCTATAACCCGCTAAGTGTACTCGCCTCTACTTGACAAAGTTTCTCAGAGATTGAAGAGAAGCCTAATCCAATAGCATAACCTCCAATGGTGAACATGTATCTTGTAAAGGATCTCCTCTTATCGAGATCTCCAGCATAATCATAATCAATGTAGCTTGTAACTCCATCTCTAGTCCTACCAAACTACAAACAAGCACTACTGGATCCACGCAAGCATTGCATGATCCATCAATCAGCTTTCTAATGTTCCTCGCGTGTTTTTTCCATGAACGTCATCGGTGACTGATCGTATAAAGCAAACAGGACGCTGGAATACACCATGGCATACATCAAAAAATCCACAACACTAGAATATGGTACTCTAGACATGTAGTTAACCTCCTTATCTAACTGGAAATAAAGGCATGAGTCTAAAAGAGCCAGTAAGTGGAGTACTAATGAAGCCAGATTCTCGCGTGGTCAACTTAAGAAGAACCTTTTCAATATATCCTTTATGACTTAAGAATAATCGTCCTATCACTCTATCTCTCAGAATCTCTATCCCAAGTATCTTCTTGGTCATTCCAGATCTTTCATCTTAAACTTCATTATTAAACTCAAGGCTTTATAATTTTATCTACTCTTTTTACTCTTGGCTACTATAGTATGTCATCAAATCCTATAAGAGCGCATACATAAATTACTCATCCTCAGATTATCTGGGCGCAGACAAATATCAAAGCCACTCCTCTTAAAAAATCATGAGAGACTCATGAATGAGTCAAATCTCTTATACAATTGTCTAGGAGACTATTTCAAACCATAAAGATCTCTTAAGTTAGCAAACATAGTCCTTACCTAGAACATAAACCCTATGGTTGTTGCTATTATAGATGTCCCCTCCTCAAGCTCCCCCTGTAAAATGTGCAACCTTACATCTAACCGCTTCAAGCTCATATCATGAAAAACCATAATCCCAAGCAAAGCTCAAATCGGTTATGTCGACTAATCAAGAGAATACATCCGTGGTCAACACCTAGAACTGGATCAGAACTCTTAGGCAACTAGTCTTAATTGCACTTGCATTCTCAACACTCAGGTGCCTTCTTTCTTCTTGAACACCCATTTGCAATGAATGACTTTCTTTCCTTTAGGTAACCTCACCATGTTCCATGTCCCATTTTCATGAAGGGACTCCATCTCTTCTTACATAGCAATCATCCACTTACCTAAATCACTGTAACTTACTTCCTCTTCATAAGTGAATGACTCTTCACTAGACTCAATACATTCGTTACACTCAAGGCATATGCAACCAAATTAGCTTCACCATATTTATGTGGTGGCTTAATAGTCCTCATCTCTGTATCTCTTGCAATAGAAGACTGTTGCACTGGAACTAAAGCTATAGGAACACTTTGCTCATCTGAATTAGGAGCCAAACCAGTCTCAAACTTCACTTGTTTATCAACCCTTTACATGGTCTCAAAACTAGAGTCTTTAGGAGCCAAAACCATAATTATGGAAGTCTCATAAAAAAAATCTCATCTTTGCTTATTACCAATTTCTTGGTTTCTGGACACCACAATTTATAGCCTTTTACACCATATTTATAACCAAGAAATATACACTTCACTAATCCAGGTTCCATGTGAAACCTCGAGAAAATCTAATTTTCTGAAAAAGAGTAAAATGGTAATTTCGGTCAAAACCCGAAAATTTTCTAGATATCGGATGATGAAACTGACGCCATTGAATCATCTGAAAATCTAATAACACGCCAACTTCGTCGACCCCGAGACAATGACTACATCGCTTCGAGGCACCGTGCCATAAACGACTCAGGAGACATGATGTGAAAAAAGTCACCTACTACATGTACTCATGTGACATATGTTACATGATTAGCGAAAGGATGAGATGAATGACCTAGATTTTGCCAAGTATCAAAATCCAAGACTTAGGGATACATTGGGAATTTTTGAAATGTTAAATGAGAATAAAACAAAAAGCAAATAGTCTTCTTCTTCATTTTTGAGATTAATAAAACTGCAGTGAGAGGGTTGGTTCAAAGGTAGCTGGCTTTTGAGTCTTAGAGAGAGAGAGCTCCTTCTCTCTGTAGATTTTCATTGCTCGACCGCGCCCTATTATTAAGAAGTAAAGTTGTTCCCAGCTAGCGAAAGCTAAGCGTGACACCGGGACATGAGTTCGACAACCCAAAGAGGCAGGATCTTTCCTACTTGTGTTATTCTTTAGCTAAGAGCTGGTGTAAATGGTCAGGGGATGTTCTAAGGCTCGATTAGCCGTGCTTTCTGGCCTCAAAACATTTGAAACCAAGGAGAAAATCTCCATTGTCGTGGCCGTGAACAAAGGCTAACTCGAGGGTTTCACTATTCAACGTGAATAGTGACATGATTTTTGGTATGAATTTTTATGATGTTGAGTGATTCAAATGAATTTCAGGTTTGTTAATTAGCCCATGTGAGCTAATTTTCGTGTTATTGATGAATTTAATAACATGATTTGTGTGTGAATTAATTATGTTAATATATACACGCTTCATATATTAAAGACGCATTGTCAGGATTGACATATCGATTCCATGTGCACCGGGGCACCTAAATATTAGGAGTGAGTGCATGACAATGAAAGAAAACAAAATGAAAACGCTTAAGTAAAGGAATTTCGAAGGAAGATTTTCAAGAATGGTCTCTGAGAGTCAGTCCAACAGATCACTTCTGATGAGGACTATGACTGCTTCTGAGCGTTATCCGAAGAATTCGCCTCGAAGGGAGGTCCAATTATATTTACCGAATTCGACAAGAAGCTGAACAAAAAGCTTTGTTTTGAAACTCGTGATTTTACCTCATTCTGGCTTAAAGAATTGTGAGCCTACACGTGACACGGATCGGGCATGTAAACATTCGAGTAGGTTCATGTAATCAAGCCAGATGCGAATACCATTATGACATGTGCATCCTCAGTGGGGAGTAACCCACGAGGAAATTATCACCACGGGGCTTTGCCTTTCACTGTCAGGGATCACCAAGCTGTGCACAGGAGGCATAGAGGACGACGCCACTAGAGGCCGCTGGCGAAGAAAGCCGTCAGTTTTCTGCATTCGTTTGTATAACATGGCAAAACTCTCAAATTTGATATATGTTTGGTAAAGAGTAATCTTATTAACTCTTGAACTATTTTATATAGTCGATGTATTTTGTGGGTATAATGTTAGGGCCCATGGCCATTATTTATTCGCATGTGGACCCTGTAGGTCATTGTAAAATTGTCAGATAGTTGTCAGCGCGATTGGGACAAGCCAGATTGGGTAGAGCTCCTTGTATAGCGAGACTTCGCCTCGATTTTCGTGATAGCGCTGCTACCCGACATCTACGAGTATTCCACGTTAACTGTTATACAACGACACACCTCGGTTTTGGGGCTGCCACAATTTTGTATCGTGAGCTAGGCATACTGAATACCTAGGGCTCACAGGGACTTTGGGCTTGGGCCCGAAATGGTGTAAGAGACCGTAGCTCGTAAAAGAAGCCCCGATGTTGGATATTGTGGTTATAGCTTAGTATCGGTGTTAGGTATGTGATTTACCTAGGACTTGATGGGAAACGGGTTAGATCATGAATCCTCAGGCATTTATTGTAAATAAATAAGATGATTGATTTGTGCTGTATAGGTGATCGTGCGTATAACATGAGTCGATGTGGATCATGTGTTAGTAGAATTGTGTGATTTGTATGCTCAGAGTAGCATAGGAGGAAACACAACACTGTGTCGCTAGGTAACATAACCCAGCTGCTCGAGAAATTTTTTTGGCAAATGTCCAAAATTTGAACTAAAATATATAGTATAATTTTCTCGGACAAGAGTTCCGGGGCTGAACGTGAATGATTGTGTTAGAAACTCTGAAAAATTTTCCGCTTTTTGCACAAGAAAAGTATAAATTTAACTCATAAACATTTTGAGTCAGACAGCAAGGGGTCTAGGCTATCAGATTATGAGTAGCAAGTGAGGTTACCTGGAGATGGAAAAAACATGAGAAGAAATTTTTCTAAGGTTTTACAATGTTAAATCGAAGAAGAATAAATAAAATAATTTTAAGGAATTTATTTTATTCTACTGAAAATGAAACAAATATAATTTTTTTAGGTCTTCCAGTAGGTAGAACAAATAAAAAAAATGGTGATGTGAAAAAAAAAAAAAAAAAAGTTGCAGGCAATTGGCTCGGCTACTACCCATTTTCAAATATAAGGTGGTCACGACAACAACAAACCCAGATCGCGACACGCGGCAATGCAGTAGGCGCCACGGATTGCAGCAGGCTCTACCACGACCGCGGCTGTGAATAAGGCACGCCACGATATCGGAGCCACCAAGGGCCACGATACGACCGGGTCGGGCTACGACACGGCGGAAAGGCCTTGAGCATTACTGCACCAGCCAAAGACACGCATCGCTGGCCGGGTCTGCTCAGAGGTGCTCGCTATACAATCGCTGTATCATGACATGAGTGGGAGGCCCGCCAGGTGTGTCACACAATCGCTTGTATCGTGACGTGAGGGAGGCTCAGCTCGGGCGTGTCACGATACAATCGGGTCGTATCGCGGACAGCGGAGGCTTACCGCCGGGTCAGGTCTCAGACAAAGCCACGACACCCGCCATGCAGGCACCGCAACACCAGAGGCAAGCGCCGCGACATGGGCGCGCAGCAGGAGCCGAGCTGCTATACAAAACTTGTATCGTGACCGAGAGTGGGAGGCTACGACACCCAGGTTATTAGGCCGAGCGTGCGCGGCGAAGAACACGGTGTGGGACGCCACGACACGACCGGGAGGGGGGCTAACGACACGCCTGCCAGGCACACTACACCTACGCCCAAGCAGCGCCTCAAGGTAGCGGGCGCCAAGAATCCTCGCTGCACCCGGTAACCCAACCCGGGCCTTTGACTATTGTTAATACATCGTTTTAATACTATTTGAATCACTATTCATGAGCAATCGCTCACGAGGTTTTTCAAAATAAACAAATACGGTCAGTTATCACACGACTTTGAGTTGAGTGATGAGCCTGAAGGACTGAGATGAAACACATCGCCGTTTTTTAAAAATAAAATAAATGGAAATAAAATATTTTTTTGTTGAATATGATTTAATAAATGAAATTATTGGTCTTAATACCTATGAATGCATGACATAGTGTATAAATTTAATGAATGTGAATAGTGGCCCAGGCTCATTACGCTAGAGATATTACTTCGTCGACTAACTCACATTCGACATGTGTGGGGACATTAGTCGAGGGCGAGACGTAGGCCGCTTCTCCACTGGTAGTCAATGCGCACCATCGACTTTGACCAAAGAGCTCTACTGAGGCTCGTAGGATTAGCCGCCACTCATCATTGCGGCATGCAATAGTGGAGTTGTATGGTCAAACCACTCAAAGATTAGAATAACATCATCCTCCAATGTTAGAGGAGGAGCTTAATTTTTATACTTCAGACTGATCAGCTTAATTCGTATGAGATAGATATGTTATGCGAGGATCCAAGATATGGGTAAAGGTACTAAGAGTGATAAAGATCCATCTTTCCAAACTCAGGAAAGAAGGCACTCCTCAAGCCAATAAGGATATTCAGATTGTGGCCAAGGTTATCAGACCAAGGCTGGGATAGATGACAGAATGACAGGCATGATGTGTTGCTTCTCACGACAAATGACACTTTCGACTAGATTACCGTCGGCATGGAGGTGAATCCTGTTGTTAAGGGACACCTCAAAATTCCAATCATCAATGAGACGAGCTGGTGTGGTTACATGATGGGGCAGATGGTGTGGTACCATTTCTAGCAAATTTCTTAATAATACGAGAGAGGGATTGATCCTAGAGGTGGATCCCAAGGTCGGGGACAAGAATCCCGGGCCAAATAGTAGATGGGAGAGAGAGAGGACACAGTTTGTTCCTCCACCCCTAGTATGGGTCAGGGGAACCAGTATCAGTTCCAGGGTGTCGCACCAGCACCTAGTACTTCGCAAATCCGTCACATAAAGCCAGACCAGTGCGTAGGTCGTGGTCACAACCACAAGATTTGCAGGTCGAGTTCTGGTTAGGGTCAGATGATTGTTATCATTTTCATACTAATCGAAAGTATGAGGCGAGATTGTCCTAGGAGGCAGAGGTCTCATGGTATAACAGACTGAGCGTTCGGATTGGCCGGATATGCAGAGTACATTTCTACCCTTGCACTTGTTGACTAGAGTAGTTTTAACTGATGCATCGTGAGTCTATTCATACGCATCTGTGTGATAGAATCGGGCTTAGAGGTGGAGGCCTTAGAGAAGCCGTGTGGATGTTCTTCCCCAGGGGATGTAGGGTGAGAGTTGACCTGATAGGTCGGGATCAGAGTTAGAGATCTCCGAGACTGCCATGGTGGACCCTGAGGGGGATCGCATCAGCCCAGCGAGGCACTGGTGATATCGCTGGCCAAGCTCAGCGTAAGTGCACTGTGATGGTCATTCATCACTAAAGTGTGCTGAGCTTGTCTTGGATTACGTCCCAATGAATACTCATAGTTCAAAACAGGAAATGAAGAGTAATTAATGTAGCTGTAGCAAAAAGGTGGCCAGCAATCCTTCAGAGGAAAAGCTCGAGTTGTGGTGAAGGAGACCCGCGATAAGATCCGGAAGGTCTTCGTGGGTGTGGAGACCCTTCGGGAGATATCCCAAATTTCGTGTGGATGGGCACCCAGTGAGATATCCCACTTTCAGATTATGTAAGAGGACCCGGGGAGAGTATCCTAATTTCGTGGTGGGTGTAAGAGACCTGGAGATATCCCAAATTTCGTGGTGGGTGGACCTGAGGAGATATCCCGACTTCTATGTCTGCAAGAGACCCGTGAGATATCCTGCAAATTTGTGGTGGGTGTGGGTGAGATCAGAGTTTATCCCAAATTTCTCATGGTGTAAGACCAGAGAGAACCAATTTGGGGTGGGTGTGGAACTGGAGATATCCTCAGAATTTCAGAAACAAGGTAAGAGACCTGGGGTGCTATCCTAAATTTCTGTGTGGGTGTAAGAGACCCATGGAGATATATGAATTTCTGTGTGGGTGTAAAAGACCCGTGGAGTTATCCGAAATTTTTGTGTGGGTGTAAGAGGCCTGTGGAGTTATCCGTGGAGTTATCCGACTGTGGTGTGTAAGAGACCAGAGTTATCCAATACTTCACAAAGGAAGCAGTAATTACAGAAGTATCCGGGCTGTGGTGTAAGACCTGAGTTGTCTCCAATGTGGGTAAGAGACCAGAGACATCCAAATTTCTGTGTGGGTGTAAGAGACCTTACAGAGATATCCGGAATTTCTATGTGGGATGTTGGGAGGCTCAGCAGGGCCAAAAGTTCTCATTGGCCGAGAGAGAAAACACATCACATGTTATCACGAAGACTTAGAGCTGAGGATGAGCCGGGAGTAACTCTGAAGATGAAAACACACGGTCATGGTTATCACGTAGACTTAGAGTTGAGTGATGTGAGTCGAGTGACTCGAGATTCGATGACTCATTGAACAGTATCAAGTTGGTGAGCCGGCAAGGGCTCGTGTATATAGATGTCATCTATGACAAGGATTAGGTCACTGTTCATTGATTAATAAGATTGTGACCTTGGAAACAATCCAAGATCCAAGGTGGATTGTGTAGGGTTACATATGCACGTGGTTGGATGCGTATGTGTGAGAAATTTTGAGACTAAATTATTTTAAGGGGAGGAGAATGTGAAACCCCGAGAAAATCTAACTTTATGGAAATGTAATGGTACTTTACAAACCCAAAATTTTTCTTGGATATCGATTTAATAAACGGACTTCACCGTTAGAATCGCCTCGCGAAAATCTAGTTACCACGCTTAAATTTCGTCTAATTCGAGTCGAAATTACATCAGCTTCGCTGCACTGACGTGTCGAAAACGATCAGGAGAGACATGTGATGTGACAAAAAGTCACCTACTACACGTACTACGCGACACATGTTACAATGATGAGGTAGAGAGGATGAGATGAATGGCCTAGGATTGTACAAGGTCAAAATCCAAGACTGGGTGGACATTACTGAGAATTTTTGAAATGTTAAATGAGACAACAAAAAGCAAATAGTCTTCTTCTTCTATCAGACACAAAACTGCGTGAGCTGCCCAGGCAATAGCTTGGGTTTTGAGTTTTGTGAGATAGAGAGAGCCCTTTCAGATTATAACAGTTTGACCGTCGGTTCTCGACGGCACATGGTGTTGTTTCACGCAAGCAGGGCTGCTGTCGTGGATGACTGACTATGGAGTTCCAACAACTGGGGAGGTGGGATCTTTTCCATTCAGTTATTCTTTGGCTAAGAGCCATGTAGAAATGGTTGGGATGTTCTAAGGCTTGGATTAGCCGTGTTTTCAGTCTCAAACATTTGGAACCGCCAGAGAAAATCCTATTTATAGGCCTGAACATTGCCAACCTGAGAGTCACCCACCATAAGTAAATAGTGACGTTATTTTTTGTATGAATTTTTGTGATAAAAGTGAGGTGATCAAAATGAATTGTTTGTGCTTGTTAATTAGCCTATATGAGCTAATTTTGTCATATTGATGTGAATATAATAATAAGATTTGTGAATTAATTATGTTAATATATACACAAATATGATAGAATATATTGATATTGATTTATAATAATGACCTATATTCACCAAACTCAGAATATTAGGAGGAGTGTAATGACATAAAAGAAAAACAAAATGAAAACGCTGGTAAAAAAAAAAAGCCATCTCAAGGATTTTCAAGAATTGCCTGAGAGTCAGCCCAATGGGATTATCATCGGATGAGGACTCAAGGACTGCTTTCTGAGCGTTATCCGTGAATTTCATGGTGGTCCAATATAGCTTCACTTGTCTCGCAGGAGTTTTCGAGAACAAAAAGCTTTGTTTGAAAACTGTGATTTTTAATACCTCCAGACGGCTTAGGCATGTGAGGGAGTCGGTGAGACCTCGACATGGATCGGGCATGCAGACATTTCAGCAGGTTCATGTAATTGCTCTGATGTGATTGTTTGTCATGACATGTGCACTAGGGCGGGAGTAACTCCACGAGGAAATTATCACTATCATTGTCATCTTCTATCAGGGATCATTACTCAGGTACATGGAGGTAAAGGAGGACTAAGCCACTAGAGGTCGCTATTGAAGAAAGTCAGGTCAGTATCGTTTGTAAGAACAAGATAAACCCAATTTTGATATATTAGTAAGAGAATTCAATGAATTTTTGAATTATTATAGTTGATGTATTTTGTGGTATTAATGCAAGGGGCCTCCAAGTGGCCATTATTGACTTATGTGGACCCCGTATCATAATAAACGGTTAAAGACAAAGCTGCTATGTGATCGACATGTCACTTCTATACTCCCTATAAATGTAGTACTTTGTCCGATTGCAGGCCAAGGTCACATATCAGGTTTTACAGAAGTTGATTCGTTGTCAACTAGATGACTGTTTGGGCGCCACATTCCAACTCCCCATTATCGCATTCGGGTATATACAAAGGCATCAAAAATTTTCAAATATGAATAAGCAGCGTAACTACTGCGACCATACTCTGAGAGTCTTCTTTTCTATAGCAATCGGCGAGAACGACTGATCAAATAACATGCGTTGGATGCGTCATCAAAAGACTTTTATAATTGAGTATTAGAGAGCATGCATCTTACCTTCCATCAAAGTCCTATTCATAAGCCTCTCTTCAATATTCTTTGCCAGAAAGGACAAACTATACGATGTCTAACAATTCCTCTTTCGCATATAGTGTTAAATCCATCGACAAAACTCTAACTCATTATCGTGTCAAGACACTTCACGTGCCTCCTATTTTCTTTTCAATAATTGTCTTCAAATCCTTGAATGTTGAAAACACATCACTTTTCTGTTTCAGGAAGAATACCCATTCCTCACGTAAGAAATCATCAATGATTGTCAACATATAAGTAGTACTTCTCATAGAAGATACTTTTAAGTGGTCCCTGAAAGGTCTATATGTAGATAGTCATGGACCTTTGATTCGGTAATGGCTTAAAGATAATTTAACGCTTATGTTTCCTAAAAACGCAATGCTCACAAAACTCTTAACTTACTTATCACCGCCTAGAAGTCCTCTTCTACTCAACTCTGCCATATGCATACCATTTTCGCACATGTTCTCGAGACGCATGTGCTAGATCTTCGTAATATCATCCTCTTACAATGAACGAGATGCAACAACAACATCTATTGTAACAGTGGAACCCTACAGAACATATAACATGACTATCTTTTGATAACCCTTCATTACAACTAGGGCTCCTTTGCTAATCTTCAGAAGTCCACTACCAATGTACTCTCAGACTTTACATCAAGAGTATCATGGATATCAAATTTCTTCGCCAGAGCTGTTTGACGCTACTCAAGAGCACAAACTACTCTTATCAAACATTTTAATGCGAATCTGCCCAATACCTGTTACCTTACAATATCTTATCGTTACTCCATCAAACGTGCCTTGCCAATGCTCGCCCTCGTAGAGAACCACCCTGATTAGAAGTCATGTGAAACGTGCAACCAAAATCTAAAATTGTAAGACCCGAGAAATTCCAATTTTTGGAAAAAGGGCAAAATCGTAATTTCGGTTACAAAATAGTAATTTCGATTAATAATCCTTAATTTATTCTCTGTGATCTCTGATGATCTAAACTTGATTTACCGTTGGAATCACTCACAATTCACTAGTTAACATAGTCTTCGCCTAATTCGAGACAATCGAATTTACACTTTTTTCGTATATCATGCTTCTGGTGTCGAAACCATTTTCGATATTTACCTAAAATCACATAATGATGTACCATATGTCAAGTATGAAAGAGAAATGAGGGAAAATGGGATCACTCAGGTAATCTCCGATGTTAAATGAAGCAAAATGGAAACCAAAAAGAGGGAGATGTAGTTTTTCTTTTTAGTTTTTCTTAGAGAGAGACTTCTAGAAGATTCTATAAACCACCATCATACTCTTCGGACAAGAAGAAAATGCCATGAGGCCTAATGCGTGAGTAATCTGATTTGTGAGTTTTAATAAACCTCGAGGTAGGGTTTCCTCCTTTACTTCGTTTTATTCCTCTTAAGTAATTTTTTCCATGTCTGGAGTCAAGGAGGCCGCAGGGGTCACTGATCGGGTCCCAAACCTTGGGACCGAATTGATATAACTTTTGAACTGACTTGAGGAAATGTGGATCGCAATCTTATCGATGAGGTTGTAGAAATTGTGAAATTCTTGTGATAAATCATATTGGTTCGATGAGACCGAAACGTGTCGTGGAATTGTTTGTCTATACAAGAACCATGTTATTTTGTGATTTTTCTGGGATTAGTAACCGAGGTTTCACCATTCTAAAATAAATAGTTTCAAAATATATTTGTGTGCTATGTTTGGTCGAGTGATTTAAATTAAATTGCTCGTGTTTGGATCATTAATCCAAGTGAGCTAATTTTGATGTATGAAATGAGAGAATTTACATGAGCATGATTGTGTGAATTGAATTGTTTTAAACATATGTTGTTTATATATATTTGTTACGTTAATTCGCATCAGACGGACTGACATACATGCATTCCATATGTACGGGAACAATTCAGACTGATAGTAGAGTTGAGCTTACGGTATTTAGCCCAGAAATGGTCTGGAGTGGTTTGTCAAAAAAATATTAATTATCTGAGGGTAGTCCAAATTAAAAATATCAATCGTTTAAAGGCCCAATTGATATTCACCTGAGGGTAGTCCACAACAAACAATATATCAACTGCCTGAGCTACCAATCGATATATACACATTTGAGGGTTGTCCAATAAACAAACAAGAATATTTAATCACTGAGTTGCCCAATTGATATATATATGGTAATAATATGACTGAGGGTCATTCACAACAAATAAACATAATAATTTCATAATGCAGGCTTAGGCGGTGTAAGGAAGTTTCGATGACTCGCACAGATGATCAAGTATTCAGATCAATGTGGATTGGCTGATGTGTGTTTATTTTAACATTGTAACGCACTTAGGTAGAGTAGCCCACTTAGGGCGCATTCCACCATCGAGCATTAGCCTCACCCGTCGAGGGATATTATTTGCTGCGTAATAGATGAGAGGACACTTGTCCCAGGATCGAGATTAAAATGAGTTTCAGTTGTGGCTTTGCTGATGATATATGTATTGAAATGTCTAATTTTAATATATGTATTGTATAAGAGTGAAAATATTGTAACTCTTGTAACTATTTGGTATATAGTTGATTCATAGTTAGTATGTATTAGTGAGTATCGCTTAGCCCATACATGCATAATTACAAGATTATTACACTGATATATTAAAGGCAAATCGCTGGGGATGTATACGTGTTTTGTATCTGCAGAGCTCCCCAAAGAGACTCCCCGCCCGATTCGTGAGAAATGCTCTGGTCACCGACATTAATGAAAGTGTTTCCGGCAGCCGACTGGTAGCCAAACTAAACTCTGCCTAAAGGCCACAACGAGTTATCAAAGCCTAGGTATACCAATCAGAGAGCTCGGTTTGTATCCATCACCACTTGGGTGGTACGATGTAGGGGCTTAGGCATGAGATTACCTAGAAATCACTGACAAACCATAATACCACGCATGTGTTCGCTGTTTTGTGTGATTTAACAAAATTGTGCGTGAATCGTGAAATGAAGTGATCATGTGAATTGGTGAATTGTGTGCAAATATGCTTATTGATAGCATAGGGATGAAGTGTGAAAATAGATTTAGCAAAGTGTAAAATCGAAGAAGAAATAAGAAGAATTTTAATTAATATTTATTTGATAATGAATAAACTTTAATAAATTTTATTTGATAAAATGAGAACAAGAGGTTTTGAGGATTTTGAGAAATGTCCGTAATTAAAGGAAAAATAAAATAATGAAAATATATATATAATGGAAAAAAAATTGATGCAAATCAAGTGGCTATCGCCACCTTGTACTGCGGACTAAGGGGGCGCAGTATACAAGGTGCGCCGGGCGCAGGAGTAACGAGGCAGTCAGCGCTGGTACAGAAGACGGCGTAGTTTTAGCGTGAAAGACAAGGCTGGGGCGCGCAGGCGGCGCCGGTGCGCAGCAGCGGCGGCAGAGCGCAGCGCAGGCGCCAGGTGGGCGCAAAGAGGCGCACAGGCGCGCGCGCGCGTCGAAGGTGCCGCCAATAACGGCCGTGCACTCTGCGTACCACCAAGCGCAATCGCTGACGCAGATTTTTCCGAGTCGTATTTTGACATTATTCGTAACCGCTCATGAACACTGTTCATCACAAATTTTTCGAATTTTTTTTTTATTAAATAAAATCAAATCAAATCAAATTAGACAAAATTTTTGAAAAATAAAATTTTCAAAAATGAAATTTTCGAAAAATAAAATTTTCAAAAATGAAATTTTTCTTAATAAAATTTTTACAAAATAATATTTAAATGAAAATTACTGCTCTCAGACACTGTGAAATGCAAGGACAAATGTGTATACACCGGGATTTATGTGTATGATTAGTGTCTCGGGCCGTGTTTATGCCTGAGGATTGCATTGAGATCATCCATTATGTTAATTGTATAAATGGCTTAGCTCGAGGACGAGGACGCAGAGTAAGGCTAATAGCACGTCTGCACCACCAAGCATTTGATCAATAGGTTTTGATCGAGGTCGTGAGGGTATTACAAAGAATGCTATCACATGTGCTGGTATAAAGGTGTAAAATTGTGGAGGTCCTAGTAACCCCAGAGTATAGGCGCATCATCCTCCCGACATTCAGCGGGGATGAGACCCACGGTGGCGCACTACTGGTTTAAGATCAGAACTGACTGAGGCTATGGAGATCACCTCCCGACACGACCAGATCAAAGAATGACTCCACCTAGAGGGCTGAGGCCCAGTGGAGATGAGCCAGACCGCAGAGAGACTTAGAGGTTATGACACACACCAGAGTCGCTCATGGGTATACTTTCCAGAGACTCATGAGGCACTTACTGCCCAGAGTTCAGATAGCCAAAGCAAAGGGGCTACACCATGACAGACCTCATGGTTATTCACTTGAAGAATAATCGCATTTAATGACTGGCGACACGCACATGGCTGGTTGGGATCGAGAGTCACCGCCGTCCATTCTGGCTGGGGATCATCAGAGACTCGCCATGTGGTGATATGGACTGTGGCTGGCAATTTAACAAAAGGTAGATAGCTGGGCTGGTGGTCGGGACCCGGGAGGGAGCCTTTGTGATGGTCTTCCCGTGATTAGAAGTAGAATAGGGATGATATGTCGAGGTTGCGAGTTGGAGATCTCTACCACCACAAGGGACCAAGATCATGACATGTCAGTTCGACCGCCATCCTAAAGGATGAATCACGACGTGCCTTAAGGTGGTCGTTATCGATCAGTGGAGCGTAGTGAGAGTTATCGCCATACGCAGACTGTGACTGCAGTGGCTGCGTAATATGATGATTGGCCCTGGAGCAGATACACAGTCCAGTGGTCGGGACAATAGTCAAAGGGCTAGTGAGCCTTTACCTGTATAATTGTATGAGACCGGACTTGCATCTACCGAGCAAAAGTAGCATGCGGATGTTTTTCCATGAGCACCAGATCATCACAGACCGGATGGGACTTCAGATGAGTTACACCGGTACTTCAACGATTCTACGACTCATAAGATGGTACCCGCTTGAGTTACAGAACTCGTGAGTCCGCCAGAGCTTATCGGACAAGGGGTTCATTAGACCGGCACCTCTACCCATGGGCGCCCTGCTTCATGGTAAAGAAGAAGACAGACCTTTCAATCAGAATGATTATTTCGATTAAACTTAACAGGTTACAATCAAGAATCAGCATCACAATCGGCGGATCGATGACGGTTTGATCAAATGAGATATTTGAAGTCACCTGAAGATACCTCGCATCGTCGTAATTATCACTGAGGTTGCAGACACAATATCTCAAGATGCCGCTAGATGCGTTATGGCACTTTGAGTTAATGTGATGCCTTTGATTGACGACGCGCCAACAAAGATTCATGCGGATCTCATGGTGATATTCAACCCTATTTAGACTGGGCTTATCGAGCCTTCGTGGGATGACATTCGACCACTCCCCACCGTGAGCGGGAGCATGAGTATCACTTCGAGATCATTTGCTGCCACAGAGATCATCAACGAAGTTTGAAAGTTCAGCAAAAAGAGTTTTATTGATCGAGATTTTTTTGGACACGGTCGCATCAGGAGTGTCAATGCACTCCGTGAGAAGGTCGAGGCGTTGATGAGTTAGAGACCAAGTCGGGCCTTCGAGATACGTAGTTTCGGGATTACCGGCATTGCAGATTCAACATCAGATTTCCGTGATGAGCAAAGACTTCCATGACTAGGTCGACCGTATGAAGTCAAGTTTGAGTGGATTGAATCGATGCGAGAAAGCATTCCGTGAGCGAAGAGGACTATCACCAGATTTTGATAGTCCCGGACAGGACGGTACACGTTGTATCAGGATGGCTCTCGAGGGCCTGATTACGTGTTTTGATGCAACTGAGTGGTAGGTAGCTTATGGTTCTCGGGCCGGGCCAAGAATCACTGTTAATCACCCAAGACACTGAAGATATTTGGCACGTAGTCTTTGGCTCTCAAGGATTGCACCACTACTTATACGGCGAGGAGTTCGAGGCAGACTTGCACCATAAAAGTCCTGGTATATTTTTCATTAATAATCATGGCGCAACATGGGATGGAGTTCCAGAGATTATGACTTCACTTTCTGGGCCACAATCCCATAAACATGAAAAATACAGACTCACTAAGTCACGAGAGCTATTAGTATAGCTTCTAGTGATGCCGAGACCGTGGGACGCTAAAGGCAAGACAATGAAGGCATCAGGTACCTCTGGGGAGTTTAGGCTACATCGCTCTATTGAGCGAGTAGATTGAGTCCTAGTGGCAGACGCAGAGATTGTGTCCATCAGTGGACCTGAGTACAAATGTTCACCTTTCGCACAGTATGGTCACCCAGAGATCATATTAGTATTAGGAGACAAAAGCATTTAGGCATGTCTGGATCATATAGGCAAATGGGAGGAGACACCTTAGAATTTCCGCTGCCAACAATGCTTATCAAAGTAGTATACAGAGGACATCGTATGAGGCACCGGGGGATGGGAGGCGCCATGCAGAACACTATGTTGGACCGAGGGGAGAGAGCTCCATCACCGGTCCCGACATCTGATTAGACACCTCCCAGAAGGTGAGCTTGATACTTAATAAAATAAAGTTTTCCCACGCCGAGCTGCAGAATACGGCGCGGACGTGGCGACCGCCGACCCCAGGAGCCCGGGAGGTCGGGGATCACGTCTTCAAGGTGATGCCTGCAACAGGGAGGGTCGCCCGATTAAGCGCTGGAAGCGACGCCAGGCTGATCGGGTCTTCGAGATCCTCGAGAGGATAGGCACCGCTAAGGCACCTGCTAATACATCGCCTAGCATGTCAGTGTCCACGAGGTGCTCACGTCTCCATGCTCCTAAATATACTCCAGACCAAACATGTGGTGGATCGGGGGGGCGCATTGAGGTCGACACTCCGACGACCCGAGGAGGGTAATCGGATACTGCTGACAACCGTGATCAGTTTATCTAAGACCGTGAGGCTAATGAAGGTACTATGGAGGCACTATGGAGTGGAGGAGTCCACGTGGGAGCCGCCGAGATCACCATGCGCCACTCATCCCTTCGTTTAGGATGAAGGCAATGTAGTTTAGTCGTTTAAGATTTAAATTAATGCTTACATGCATGATAGAATGCACGCTGTATATGCATGTGAGTGATTGTGATTGTCCTGAATTTCGGGATGAAATTCATTTTAAGGAGGAGAGAATGTGTGACCACTCCAATTTTGGAAATGGCAAAATCGTATCAAGTTACAAAATAGTAATTTCCTCGTTAAACTGTAATTTATCTCTCTAGATCTCGGATGAAGAAACGGATTTCACCGTTAGAATCGTCAGCGAAATCTAGCTAAAGATCGTGAAATTTTGTCAATTCGAGAGACATTCAAATTTATACGCTTTTTCTCGAGGCACTAAGCTGTGTCAGAAACTATTTTCTACTGAAAATTAAGATATAATGATACTCATATGCTATAAGTGGTATGAGTAGAGAAATGATAGCCACGCCGAGGTAGAGCCAATGTCAAACTGGAAAGAGGGATAAAATTATATTATAGGAACTGATTTTAAGTCACTAAATGACAAAATCGCCATGGTCGCCTCCCCAATGTTAAATGAAGCAAAAAAAACGTGAAAACCAAATAGGGGAGATGTAGAAGCTTTTTTTTTAGTTTTTAGAGAGAGAGAGACTTCTTCTAGAATACTCCAAGAACCGGACCATCAGCAATCTTCTGATTGCTACGAAGTTCGTTTTTTTTACGCGAGTGCAAAGCGGTCACGCTGCAACTGATTTGTGAGTTTTAGACAAACTCCTCGGGAGGTAGGTTTCCTTCCTACCAAGGCTTTATTCCAAGTACTCCTTCACAACGAGTCGAGCGAGCCGTGGAGGTACCGCTCGATCGGCCCAAACCTCGTAATCGACCGATGAGAATTTTGAACACCTGATCGAGCACTTAGATCGCCACGGCTGACGGGGTTGTAGAAATTGCGGAAATTCTTGTGATAAATCATGTATCGTTCGATGAGGCCTGGAATGGTCGCGGAATCATGGTTCACTAAGTGAACCGATGATTTTTATTTTCTAATAAGAATCTATGGGTTTCACTATTCCTAAACAAGAAAATTCTCTCAAAACATATTTTGTGAAAATATGTTTATCGAAAGGATTTAAATTAAATTGTTCGTGATTTTGATCAGTTAGCCTAAGAGCTAATTTTGATGTATGAAATGAGAATTTATATGACATGATTTATGGTGAATTGATTGTTTTGTAAATATATACAATGCTTATACATATTTACATGACTAGAATTGTAGATTGAATCAGCATTATTGTGATTCCATATGACTGAACACCCTAGGACTAAGGAGTGAGTGCATGAGATTTGAGTCTGTGAGAAAAACGGTTCCTGAGGGTTGTCTAAAAATATTAATTATCTGAGGATCTAAATTAAAAATATCAATCGTCGAGCGGCCTAATTGATATTCATCTGAGGGTAGTCCACAAATAATATATCAATCGTCGAGCGCTTCAATTGATATATACATCGGAGGGTCATTCCACAACAAATAAGTAATATCAATCGTTTGAGTAGCCCAATTGATATACATTACTCCAGGGTCATTCACAAACAAATAAACATAATAATTCTCATACGAGGCTTAGGCAGTGTAAGGAAGTCGGTGATGACTCTGCACAGATGATCGCTAGACATTCAAGTAGGATCATGCATTTGCTTGGATGTGTGTTTATTTTGAAACATCAGACCGCACTTAAGTTTCGAGAGTAGCCCACTTGGGTGGCGTATCTCCACAATCGAAAGCATTAGCTCACCCCGCCGAGGGATATTATTTACGTGCAATGTGGAGCGTTGAGAGGACGGCTCGCCCTAGGGATTGAGGATTAGAAGAAAGCCTGGTTAGGTTTTGATGATGATATTATATGTATTGAAATGTCTAATTTTAATATATGTATTGTATAAGAGTGAAAATATCAGAATCCTCAGAACTATTCGTATATAATCGATTCATAGTTGCGAGATGTATTATGAGATCACGAAATCCAAGCATCAGAGTACCACGCGATCGGACATCTGGATATATTTGATATATTGCACTGCTTCGGGGACAGCATATGCGTGTGTTTTGTATCAGTAGAGCTCCCGTGACAAAGGAGACTCGCCCGATTTTCAGGAGAAATGCTCGGGTCACCCGACATTCACGTAGCTTCAAATGGGTCGACGGTAGTCAATCTGACCCCTGCCAGGCGTCACAAAATCCAATTCTCACTAAATTTCTCTCAAATAAGACACTGGTTAATAATCGGTTCTATCCGTCTGCTATGATCTCCACAAACATATCTTAGCCTCACCCGATTTCCCAAGCCTCCTCGTTTGTCCCTGTAAATCTTTTCCCTATTCACGATTGAAATACCTTTTCTGATGTGACCTTTTCTTGGCAAGAATTTAAAATTTGATTAGAATTCTAGATTTGACATTTTCCTCTTTGTTTTTCACTAGTTCTTTACGCCATCGTGATACAAAAAACAAAGCTATCTCCTCACACTTCAAGTCAAGCAATTAATCGCTTCATTTTCTCCTTAGAAAACATAGCCTCATGGACTTCATTTCAGTTAGGGTATCACAAACTATATGTACTATCTTCAAAGTCGATAACAAAACATGAAGCAAACACAACAAAATTAACCCTATCTTTTCTTCATATTTAACCTAAAAGTTTTTAGATCCAAGAATACTTTTTTAAAAGTCGAAGATGTTTTCTAAGATTTTACCTTCTTCCATACTATGTGAATATAGTCGCTGCTTCAAGTGCAGCTTACTCGTAAGACTTTTCTTCATGCACAACTTTTCCAACATCAACCATAAACGCGAATGGCGCTCTCCTTGTAATGTCTTGCAAAATCCGATCTGACAAATGAAGGTGAATATGAGATGTGGCTTACAATTTTCACGTTATTTCTTCACCACTATGACCACATTCCTATTTAACGACTAGAACACATCATCCGTATCCATCTAAGCTGAGTATACATATTTATCTTTAACTTCAAGTTAATGAAAATCAGTACTGGGAATCCAAATGTAAGAGAATTTTTGTATTTCATGGTTGCCATTGATGAGATTGGGAAAAACCTTAATGGCTCTAATAGCACTTGTTGAAATCAAAGGCACAATAATGAAATACAAAGCAAAGAAAAATGTCATAGCTTTATATTAACTCTACATGGAAAACCACGAGCATAGGAGAAAACTTCACTACAAATATGAGAATAATTACAAAGTACAATGGAAATAGAGAATAAATCCTAAGATATCGACATAACGAATACCCGAGAAGAAAGGTCCATGCCATAGGGACTAAGCCCCCACACTCTTTTAGGATCAATTGTGGGCAATGGCTCAACTCTCTTGCAATACAAAACATATTCTTTTTTCATTTTTCTTTGCAAAAGTCGTATCACGGATCTTTGGGTAAGATATAATTTCAAAACCAAATTCGATCACAAATCAACAAAGGTAGAGAGTGATCATCCAATTAACTTTCTTACCAAGTTATATGATGATTGTCCAACTGACAATACTACATTTCACAAAAAGTATATGACTTTGGGCGGTGTTTTTTTTTTTATTTAATGTCAATATAATTTTAATAATATCGAATGATACTTAATAAGATTAAGATTAAGTCAAGCTTGTTTTTTAACATTAGATAGTAAGTAAAGATAACAATTAGACGAATTATTTCTGGTTTCCGGCCCCACCTCTACCTTAATGGAACGAAGCTTTATTTAACTGTACTGAATATTTTTATGGTTATTATTTTCTCAAATTCGCATAAGTTCAAAGCGGTCTGTATTTACATTCTATCCCGTTTCTGCGATATTTTAAAAATATTTTTATTTTATTTTATACTTTAATATAATAATAATAATTATTATAATGTTCTTTAATAAATAATTTATAAAACTATTTTATTTTTTTTTTTAAATATATTAATTTTAATATAACAAAATAAAAAGAAATATAAAAAATAAAACAAAAATCAAAATGTAAACTGGATGTAGCCAGAATTTTCCTTTTCCACCAAATTCAATTCTAATTTTTAAATGGTATAAGTTTGAGAATTTAAAAATAAACGAATGCGATCTGGATAGGGTCATCCCACTTCCAAACCCTTCATTGTCATCTCTAAGAATGAAAGGTTGCTAAATCCTTCTTCTTACTTCCGATGAAATAAACAAAGTTTTTTATTTTTACGAAAAACGACTTTTATTATCGTAAAACCACATATTTTTTATTTTTATTCGTAACTTTTAAAAAAATTCACTAATAAACATAAAATTTTAAAAATAGTCAGCTTTTAACGCTAAAACTATTCAACTTTCAACGTTAGTTAAAACAAACAAACCCCTCCTTGGCGCACTGAAAATAAAGGAAAAGGAATGCTATAATTGTCATGATGCGTAGTAGCTTGACAAATATGATAATATGGGGTTGGTGCATATGCAAGGGTATTATTTTTTTATATGAAAAAGGTCATGGTGGTGGGTTTTTGAACTGACGGAAACTTCATAAGGTGGCAGAGTAGACGTGGTCCCGTGGAAGTTTAATATCAATAAAATAAAATAAATGAATGTTATTATATTTTATTTTCAAAAGGGAGACATGACATGAGGCGACAAAAGAGGAGATTTCAAAGCACCTGAGAATTGAAACACTGGAACTTGGTTGGCAATTTCTTTTCTAAACAAGATTTGAAAGAAACCAAGCAATATCGAAAGCATCTACATAATGATATTCTCCAGGTTTTTTCTAAAGTATTCTATTCATTATAGTCAAATAAATGAATAAAAGTGAAATTAGTCTTAGTTGACAACAATGTTCTTTTTTTCCTCTTCTCCAACAGAAATCCCCAATCTATGTGTCTCCTTTCTAAATTTTTCCTTGTTTGTTTTTCCTTTACTATCCTGGTATTATATATATATATATATATATATATATATATATACAAGATACTTTTTTAACCTGAATCGACAGAAAGACGCGCTTTATCGGACCGACCGCGCCACGCGGGTTTCGCACTGACGTCGACGTCTTGACTGGGGTGAGGATCACGAGGTATTGCCATACAGCCACAAGACTCCATCGCTTCCTCTCGCAAAACAAGAATGAAAGTGTGTCGACGGCGGTCATCACATCTCACGCCGCGTTTCGCTTTCCGGCGAAAAGAGACGCGCGCAAGACGCTGATGTCGGCGCCCCTTTCACCGCTCGCCGCCAGACATAAGCACGCTCAACCACTGACGGGCGACAGCATTTGCTCTATTCACGCGTATTTTTATTATTATCGATATCTGATTTACGACTGATACGCAGTTGTGCCAGCCATTTTCGACGAATCTTCCTTCCTTATCGTGATCCGATTCGACGATCTATTATCGTTTTCTTCCTTATCATGCTAACATTTTATCGCCAGCAGAAGGAAGTGGTAATGGCTTCAGTTTATCTCGCTGGCATTTCATAATCGGGTCTTTAAATAATCTGACGCCCTTTATTCCCGCCACACCAAATACCAATGTCGGCCACAGTAAACGCCTAAACGCCTCCAACGCACGCCTCCCTGCAGGTCAAATGACGCCTCACCGCTTCGTCGGGCCGATTCTTTCTAGGTCCACAGTGAATCTCGCTTGTACCTTATTTTTCAACCCCATATATATATAGAGCATAGAAGGAAGAGTATATATATATATATATATATATATATATATATATATATATATATATATATATAGTTGCTTTCGAACTTGCTGGTAAATTTCCTTTCAACAAGATTTGAAAGAAACCAAGCAATGGTCGTATTATTACCCCATAATTATCTCCTATTTTTCTAAAGTATTGTATTCATTATAGTCAAATAAATACAAAAGTAAATTATAAACTTAAAGGACAACAATGTTCTTTTTTTTTTTCCTGCTCCAACAGAAACCCTAATATCTATGTACCTCCTTTCTCACCTTTCCTGTTTGTTTCCTTTCCTCATTATCCTGGTATTTTATTATATATATATATATATATATATATATATATAAGAGGTATAGACTGACAACATTAGAGGCCATTGTTAGACCTGCACCGCCTATTTGTTTGGTTTTTTTCTTTTATTTATGTTTTTGTTTTTCTATATTTTCTTCCTTAGGGAAGAGGCTTTAGTAAAAGAAAATTAAAGAAATTTGGAAGCAAAAGACTATTGAGATGAGAAGGAACTGAAAGAATAAAATAAAGGAGAAAAGGGAAAAAGATAAAATAGTGCTATTAGTTTCTAGACTGGAAAGCAGCTGGGAAGTTAAAGAAGAGGCAGCTTATTTTTTCTATCTCTGAGATTTATATTGGGAAAAGGGGCGTTTGTAATAAATTAATAAAATTGTTAAACATTTACCTCATAGGCTATACATACCATCATGGACTTGTAAATCAATTAATAAAAGTTTAACTGTAGATTCATTTGCCTTAGTTGACTTGTTCAGCCTAGTGAAATATAAACCGGTTAGATCTACAAGCTCCATCAATGTTCCCCTGAGTCAGTCTTTCACAAATCAGACGGAAAGGAGGAAGCCATGAATAACTGTCTAGTTCAAATGAAAATGACTTCAGCCTCATCGTTAGCTTTCTTTTGATGAAATATGGTCGTTAAGGAGACGAGAAAACATCCCCCCTGTTAGCTAGGGAGCCAAGGATAAATTAGAAAAGCTTTCCAAAGCCTTAATTTTCACTAAAAGCAGAGCTCACGGATGAGGGAGGACATGCCAATGGCAGATCCAGCCTTGAGGTCTTTGCTGGGAGAGCTCCAAGACGCAGCTTCGGATGCACAAGATGCGGTAGAATCTCTTTCAACTAAAGTTTATTGCAGGATTAGGCAAAAGCAGCTGCGGCAGGTATCTATAGCTTCCCTTTCATTTAACTTTTCACTCCATACTATCAATGACATTGAAGCTAAGATAGATTTGATTTCTCGAGCAGTCACAAGTTAGATCCATGTGTTGGAAGACCAAAAGCTGCTCAACCCCCACACATCATACAAAGTTCTTAGCATCTGATTATGTTGTTGGTAGGGAAGATGATAAATCTAAGATATTGATATGCTTTCTACCAGAAAGAATCCGACCAGGGAGAAGAAAGCCATGTTTGTTTATTCCTATCATTGAATGGTGGTCTGGGCAAGACCACTTTGCCCAACTCATATTCAATCAGTCCGGGCGGTCGACCGTTTTGATCTGGAGGATCTGGGTCTGCGTCACTGTTGATTGTTCCAGAAAGAGCTGAAATAGGTTACCTCTTCTCCCACATGGACTGCAATTTGAGAGGTTTGTCCACAAAGTCATACAGAGTCTCGCAAGGTTAGATCACCGTTGTCTGGGCAAAGATTCCTGATTGTTCTAGATGATGTCTGGAATCACAATTACTTTGAGTGGGAGCCGCTTCAGAGAGTCTTGAGGCACGGGGGAAGAGGAAGTAGAGTTCTGGTTACCAGCAGAACATCTAAAGTCTCGGATATCATGGGCAACCAAGATCCTTATCCCTTGGGTCTTCTGCCTGAGGATGACTGTCATTGTTGTTCAGAGGGTCAGCCAAACAAAATATTAGAGCCTGCAAACTAAACATGGGGAGGACCTTTGAAGAAATCAGCAGGATAATTCAGCTTTGAGCGAGGCTGCTGTTATGGTCAAGGCATGGCAGGTCTGCAGGAGGCAACACCGATGTAGATAAATGGCGAAAATCTCTGCAAATGACATTGGTAAATGAAGAGACGCTCAATATATTTCCGGCCCTCAAACTGAGTTACTACCATCTACCTTCTCATATAAAGCAGTGCTTTGCTTATTGCTCCCTATTTTCCTGGGAAAGGGTTATGTGTTTGATAGAAAGGAAATGGTCAAGTTATGGATGGCAGAGGACTTGATTCAATTCAGAGCAGAAGAAAGCCCAGAGGAAACGGAGTCAATTATTTGATGAATTGTTAACTAGATCCCTCTTTTCTACCTTGTGATGAAGAGGGCACTGACCGATATGAGATGCATGATCTGGATGCATGAGCTGGCACAGCCAGTTTCCGGCCAACGCTTTCTGGCGAGTAAAAGACAGCAAGAAATGCCATGTATTCAGAAAAATCCTGTCACGTATCACTGCTTGGCCAAGATGTGGAGCAAACCCATTTTACAAATTGTTGATAAATAAGCAGTTACGCACACTTGTGTGTCCCAGTGGGATATTCAAAGAATATTGAAGAAGCCACGCTGAAAAGATGTTCCAGATATCCGTCTTGCTTCCGGACTTGGATCTGAGTTCAGCAAAATCTCAAACTGCCAGCATCAATTGGGAGGTTGCAACTTTTGCGCTACTCGACCTCTCCAGAACGGAAATCAGTGGGTTTCCGGGACTTATGCAACCTTTACAATTTGCAAACCCTAAAACTTCAGGCTGTTCTTCACTTCAAATACAAGAGGCTTACATAGCCTCATCAACCTGGAGAAGTCTGGGAGCTGGAAGAAAGGTTTTGCGTACAATTGCATCGAACTGCCACCGGAATGGGGAACTGACCACCCCGCACCTGCATGTTTTTCCGATTGGCTGCGAGTAAATGGTTATGGATTCAAGAATTGCAGGGCATGTTATATCCGATGTGAACATTGCACATCTCAAACTCAGAAGAAACGCGACAAATATGCAGAAGCAAAGAAAGAGGTTGTTTTGAAAAGCTGAGCTGAGAATGAGCACTGACGCAAGGCACTACCAAGATGAAAAAGGTTCATTTGAGGGTGCTTGAAAATCTACAGCCCCATTCAAATCTGAAAGATTCAGGTTTAGCTTTGTAGCTAGATTTCCACCTTGGATGCACGAATGGGGGGCTTCAAAATCTGGTGTCCCTTTCCTTCAACCATTGCACAAAATGCAAAACTCTCTCAATTGGTCAGGTGCCCCTCCTTAAGCGGCTTTCCCTTAAAGGGATGCAAGCATTGCAGAGACTGTCAGTATTTGAGGAATTACAGCAAGAGGAAATTGAACTTCCCTTGCTAAACAAGTTTCCATTGAGACACTTAAGATTGTTGATTGTCCTGACTTGGGTTAGAGTTACTTGTACTTCCAGAGCTAAGATATTTGAAGATCGAAAAGTGCAGCTCCCTTGGAAACTCATTGACAATCTTATTTTAGCAGACTTGCAATAGAAGGAGTTCTTCCTTTCAAGTTTGGAATTGAGAATTGATTCTTGCCCAAAGCTGCAAGCACTGCCACAACTCTTTGCACCGCTGAAGATGGAGATTAGTCGGTGCGAGTTAGTGAGGGCCCTCCCAAACCCGGGTTGCTTTCGACAGCTTCAGCATTTGGCAGTGGACCAAGCATGTCACGGTGGAAAACTATTAGGGGAAATACCTGACAATACTTCTCTTTGCTCCTTGGTGCTTTCGAACCTCCCAAATGCCACCTCTTCTCGAAGTGGCCTAAACTTCCTCTCAGGTCTTTATTATCTGGGATTGCAAGGATCTAAAGTGTTCTTTGTCCGAAGAAGCAGCATTCATTCCAAGGTTTGAGTTCCCCCAAATTCAAGATATCATCCAACGAAAACCAGGCAGATATTGCCCATGCATGGAGGACTCCCAAACGCTCGAATGTTTGACTAATCTATACCTCACTTGGCCTTGAGACTCCTTGGTGCCGGAGGATGCTGAGAGCAGTCTCACAGTCCTCACGGATCTTATGATGAGAACTGCCCAAAATCGCACTTGCCTAAGGGGAAGGGGTCTCGTCTTCCCTGGAACATCTGGTCATTCAAGGATGCCCGCTGCTGATGGAGAGATGCAAGAATGAGAAGGGGAGGGAGGCCCAGATTGGCCAAAGATCATGCACATCCCTGATCTAGAGATGGTGCCCTAATAACTAAGCAGCAGCTGAATCCTCAGCCCTGGTCTGAAGTCGCCTAATGCTTTCATACATCCTCAGCGCATCGGTACTTCTCTTCTTCTCATGTCACAGGTTAGCTGGCGAACTCGGTTTTTGATGAAGTTTTTTACGAATGTAGTTGACTTCACCGTTCTCCGCTACAAACTGGAAATCTAAATGCTTCAAGAGTTTATGTAAGGATATTTCTTAATCGTACCACCTTGCTGATGCCAAGCCAAGGCCGGTAAACCCAGATTTAGGCATAGCAGAAACTCAGTGAAGATCTCAAGATGTCACCACGGCAACCTCCACCAGTTCTTCCAGCGCTGCCGCCCTCGCCATTGTCATTGGTCAGATTTAGCCGTGGCCACCCTTACTGCTGCCACCACGGACCAGCACCATGCACACGGTTTTCGTTCCTCACCAGTCACCACTACTATTCGGCCTCAGATCAGCCAAGAGGAGTTGCAAACTGAACAATTATCGTTCCTCACCACCAAGCGTTTATACCTCCCATCACTGTCGCTGCCTTCTTTGCTAAGACATCCAGCAAATATGTGAGCAGCTGAAAATATCCCAGTCTTAAAACCAGGATACTTTAAGTACCACAAATATACAGTAACCCATCAGATGGCAGCACACAATTTCCATATGTTTTCTGGATGACAACTTGAACTAGAAAATTGATAATATATTTCATGAGCAGCCCAAATGTACATAAGCATCTAGCGAATTTCTTAGTCGTGTATGAGAATGGGAAGTTGGGTGATAAAGAACACTAAATATACTTATTGTAGAAGTGTTGAATGTTGAAAATAATCCTGATTTTTGGAAACTTAGAATCATATTAAAGAAAGCCCAATATCAGTGTTGAAGAATATTTACAAATAATTATGATAGTTCTATTTTTGGAGTATTTGAGAATATTTAGCGTTGCTTATGAAAAGTTTATTTTGGTAGAGATTTGATTCGGAGTGGATAGTCAATTTATACCAAATTTTTGGGCTGAGATTTTCGCTTTAAGGGGTGAGTTTAAAGCAGAAAGGAGGAAGTTTTGAGATGACGCCCCAAAACCCGAGGGTCCCATTGACTAACCGTTAACCCATAGAAATATTACCTTAGGTAATCGTATATCTAAGCTTTGATACCAAACTGGTATCAAATACCTGTGGATACCGAGTGACTCGATACGTCCCATTTACCGAGATCCATCATCCATATTTAAGTTAAAAATATGTGAATATTACATTTAAAATGGGCCCGTAAGAGTTCGATCAATGAATTTCTTACCATTATTACATACCAAAATGATTGTTCTATGGACTTATAAACGATTTATCAAGGCCACATATCGGGCCTTCTTCTACAATCGCAGCCGAATGAACACCCACTGCCAGATACCTCTATACCTAAAATGTTTTCCCATAAAGGGTGAGTCATGCCCAGTAGAAAATATTTCCTTCAAGAGCTACTCCCCACATATATGCACGTGAAACGCCATGTCCAAGACATTCACATTCCAAGAAAACACGCACTTCCTACGGCTGAATCCTCTACATGTCGCTTATTGGCTACTTAAAACGAACGGCACTAATCATGTACCATGCCCCTAGTCCCATCGACTCCCATCATACGCGAGGTTCTATCGACTTATTACAGAATGCTCCAGGCCCACGCGATAAAATCCATTATCTCTGATTACATCCAATGATCATTTACAAATTTCAGAAACCAAAAGCTGACGTTACACCCAACGATCATTTCAGGAGGCAAAAACATGTATCTTTTCAGCAATAATTTTTGGTGTCACATTGCAGGCTTCGTACACTTAGACACTTTTACGGCCTTTCACGCTAGAATTATGTCTAACCACAATTGACGGGTCTTTCACCAGAGGGGGTGTCAATCCTTGTTTGCTATTACCCGACACAAATTTTCTTTAATATATTATTAAAAACCCGTTTCACTTGAATCCTCATCCCACATGATCGATCCCACCACTAAACATCCACTGTAAATCGTAGTAGATTCTTTCAACTGTATCACACTCATTCAATGCTATCGTCCTTATGCATATGCAGCTGTAATGCGCCATTGCATGTTATGGACATGTCACATGTATAATAAATGATACATGGACAACACAATCCACACCACTCATCGGTGTCATGGATAATCAGCATCACTCTGTATATGACTTCCGAGAAGATCATTTCATCTATGTCATGCACACATATATCAACATCAACTTACAACATGTTATTCTATGTTAAAGCAATGAGACATACACAATCAAGCCATGATGGCATCAAACTCGAAGGGTGAGATTGGTGAACCCCATAATGATCACAATCAATGATGACTGATGTGTCAAGCCAACCGGGCCCATCCTGGGCTGACGGTGATCAAACTCCTATACACCATGACCTTAAGGTCCACTAAAGTGAGTGAATCCTTGAGATTTCTAACCTACAATCCCAACATATCTCGATCAACAACGCCACCTTAGTTTCTAGGGAGAATTTACATAATCTGGCCTCAAAGGTTTCAACCTCTAAGTCACCTCACACACGATGTAACAACGAATGAATTAGACAGCACTATATCAAATAACACTTTACCCATAAGTGAAAGAGTAGAAAGTACTTTGAATAAACTTAACCGATCTCGCAGTTCAATCTTAGTGTAATGGCATAGACACTGGCCCCAAAGTCCCGCACCAGGAGCCTCGCCTTCGACTCCGACCCATGCCCCGCCCATCTGACTTGTCTAGGAAGCAAGAGGGAAGCCAGGTAAAAGACTCGGGATGATACTGTCTTCCCCCGCCCACGGCTGGTAGGGAAGAACAAACTGCATATGTGCATGTCCCACTGATGACTGGGACTAAGGTGTCCCATAACCCTGGGATCCCTGTCTCTGAGGACAATCCTGTCTCATGTGTCCAAGCTGGTGGCAATGGAAACATGTCCTCGCCCCTGACCAAGTTGTACCAAGTGTCTCCCATCTGGGATGACTGATCTTGGCCTCGGGCTCGTAGCGCGACCTCGCCCTGAAACCTCACTATAGAAGTCCGGCTCAAATATAATAGTCGTATTTGAGGACAATGCTATTTCAAGCTCAAAGTATGGCTTCGCTCATTGATGGCTGATTTTAACACTACTTTTATATGACTCTCTTTGGATAGATACTTTGGGCTTATACTCTCTTTCTCCTCATATCTCCTTCTCTTTTGAAACTATGGACCTCTCATTCTCCTCATATCGCCTTCTATTGTGAAATTGTGGAACCGGGAAAGGGTTTGCTTTCTTTATTTAGTTGTGTGTTTTGTTAGCGATTTGTTTCATTTATTTGTTTTGTTTGTTTTTTTGGTATATGTTCAATTTACCTTCATCTTTTTTAGAGCGAGAGATGTTCTGGGATTATTTTTGGAAGAATTGATGATTGAAGGAGAAGGAGAGCAAGGATTGAAGACCATCATCTAATTAGAGTTTCTTCTTCTCTTCTCCTTATGTTTTTTGCCCTTCCATCTGCATCGCCTACGATGTTCTAATTCATTAACCTAGGATTTTGATTGTAATTTGGATCTAAACCTTATATTACTGTGTTGATTTTTTATCTCTTTGGTCAATTGGTTGTTAATTGCTCATTGATTCATGTTTGTGCTTATTCGCAGACACTTTGATCACTTTCATTTTGTTTTGTGACCTGTTACAAGATCTAAGAAGTGTGTAAGAGGTTAGACCTAGGTGGATCGACTTTATTTGTTGGATAATAGAGATGTTAGCATGAATTATGAAGCATGATTAAGTTTCCTCCTTTGCTTTAATGCATCACTAAGACTTGGGGTTGCTTCGAGAAGCACAAACCCGATATTAGTTGGTAGATTGTTACTTTCCAAGAAGCCAATGATTAATTTTAAGGAGACTTGCCTCGAGCATTTGTCTCGATTCGACTTGATGAGAGAAAGTTTATCTTAGATATTTAGGATTATCCATTTACATCAAAAATCCTAGGTCTTGATCTCGTAGTCTTCTTTTCCCTTTTGAGAATTCTAATTCATTTTTTCCTTGAATAAATCAATAGGTCTTAGGTAAATTCTAGAGTCCCTCATTTTACCTAGCTTGATATAAGAGAAATTGTCCCAATTTCAATAGTTAACACTCTAACCTCATGTGGTTCGATATCTCGAACTTCTTGAAACACTATATTACTGGTAGTTCGCACACTCTATGGATGTAATTGCATATAAATACCTAGAGAGTGTAACAACAAAATCAAATTACATATAATAGCAAGCCAACACCCTCCATCCCTTTGACTTTCATCTTACATGCTATTGGTTTGTGGATGTCCATCGAACTTTGAGTGGCATGAAGGTTTTGGCAAGCCTCAAAATTACTGGGGTCGGATTCCCAAATTCACTGATAATTACCAGATGAGAAGATCCACTTTCATATGAACGCCATGTGGTAGGTCATAGCTCAGGTTTACCTGTGTAGCTTGTTCTCCAGCCTACAGGCGTTTTATGAGAAGGATGGTATTACAAACGACCATGGACCATCGTTATACACCTGTTTATTATGATCAGCGGAAAACTAGAATATTTAGAGGTTCTCTGAGTTCTTCTTGACATGGACGCCCATGACAAGCCTCCATATGGGGATAAGAGTGCCTTCATGGCTTCAAAGGATTTTTATAGATCCAGAAAACGGACCCATGAGGCTTGCCTTCTTCTGTACTGGCTGTTAGAGGGGCAACACCTGCGAGGTCTAGGCCACCCTCCTCTTCCTCCTCCTCCTCCTCCTCCTCCTCCTTATGTAGAGAGAGTAAGCTTATTGTAGCCATCTTCTAGGGTGTGAATGGCCGTGAACCACATCATCATGGTTAGGACAGGTGAAGAGGACTCTATGAAATTGTGGAGAAACTTGCGTCAAAGGACAAGCCGAAACAAACTTGTCAAAGGACAAGAAACCAAATTATGTTTTTGGTTATTTCTATTCAACCAAAAATTTCAATAATTCAGCTTCATGAAAAAACTGAATGCAGATAACAAATTGCTTTTACAAAAAAACCAAAAAACAAACAAACAAACAAACACCACCTAAATATTATTTTCCTTTCCATCCTCTCTAGAAGGTGCAAAATGTCTTTTTCCTTTTTCTTCCGTCAAGCCTTCAGACAAGATACTCTTACAAAGTCAGGTGATAAATATAGATCTCTCAAAAGGGCGTAGTCTAAGATTTTGGCCTCAGCTGAATAGCGGTTTTCATGACGAGTCCCTTTGTCATGTGGTCCATGCTGAAAGAAGATGGCCGATGGCCACAGACCAGTTCTTGCGGCTGCGAAGTACAACCTTGGAGCTCAATCCACTCTTCCTTTGGCTGCTCGTAAAGATTAACCAGCCGATTTCTTGTCTCCCTTCACCTGGGGACTGAGGGTTTCAGGGTAACCGGATGTTCTAGCCACACCTCCTTGTTTCCAGTTTCACTACAAACACAACTTCATAAGCAAACTCCTTCTGTCCTCAGCTTCTCTTCTACATGACACTTTTTTCAGATCCAGTCGATTGGTTTTCTTAAGCTCATTTACTCTGGATTTTTTCGCCACCGTTCCTACTGCACATTCAAGATTCAAGATTCAAGATTCAATATAAAGCATATACTATATATATATTGGTAATATTATAGATAAAGATAATTAAAATAATGTTTAATCGACCAACCAGCCCCTAGAAAATTTTGGCCTCATCACCTTGTTGTTTCACTCCATAATATAATTTGAAGATCCGGTTGCATAAAACTCGAACTTGGAATCAGTGACTGATGATAGATATTGGTGAGATGGCCAGTTTTCTTGTTGTTCCTGGTAATATCAACAATTAATCGAGGGATAAAATCATTCATTCATTAGCAGTGTCACTTGCTTGTGGAAAGCTCAACGGCTGGAAAACCATGATCGATCCACAAAACTCGATCGTCACTCCCTTATTTCTTTTTCTTTGCTCTATCTATTCTTCAGTCAACGTAAAAAGAACGCAATGGTAGTACACTTCATCCAAAGTTGGACAGAGATTGATGTTTTCTCCAAACAAGTAAACATACCAGATCGATACAACTTTAAAACATACCAAACAGCGCAAAAGTAGAGGGAAGAACAGCAGCTATTGCTTACCTGCTCAGAATAGAGGAAAATTTTCTATTTGAAGTTGAAATTCTTAGTCCAATGGCTAGAGATGATCCAAAGAAAAAAGGTTATCTGGATTGATTTACCCTTTCACTTTGATTGATGCAGTAAGATAAAATCAGACTTTTGAGAAAAAAACTTTTTCTCAAGATTCCTTGAAAATGATTTAAGATAACCAACATTGTGAAATTAGAGCTGATTTGAATTCATTTAACAAGATCCAGCTAGTTACCTTGGACTTTTAGCAAATTCAATGATTTGATTTTCATTTGATAAGAAAATAAAGCATACATGGCTAGGGAGGTACTTGGGTATTTTATCCAGAATTGCTAACCCTTATCGATCCTAACATTGACATCATCAGTGTTTCCTCCCTATCAACCTGGATATTTACAATTGCATGCTTCTTTTTCATTTGCAACACCCATATGTTGCAACAAGAGATCAACACAAATCTGAGAACTTCCATATATAAAAGAAGAGGAAGAAGGAGATTTTTAACAAACAATGCACAAGTATCGCGGGTTCACATGCTAATCACGGCAAGTTCACATGCTAATCATCATAAGTAGTAAACCTATGAAATTCATTTGTACTTATAATGACATTGAATATTGAGTACATGACTATAACATCATCTTCATTAACTTCATTTGCACCTCTATCACATTCCAATTTAGGCTTTATAGCATTTGTTGGTCAACCTTCTTTATCCAACACCTTAAGTGGAGACCAACTAAATTCAACAACATTCTAGACTCTTTCACTCTGTATTTTGAGAAAATATTACATTTTCACTTCCCAATTCATAAATACTTTTCACTAATTAAAACTTGCCGTCCCAATGTGGGCTCCTCTGGATCTAGGTCACAGATTGAGATTTGAGGACAAAAAATGGTTTTTGCCTTAAACCATCCCTATCACAATTAGTGCAAATCTCAATGATAGAGCAAATTTATTTAGAGGGGGAATAGGTGTTTTCTCTCATTCAAATTTTATAAACCAACAAAACTTATCAAACCTAACTCTTATTCATTGAAAGCCTTACTCTTCAGCTAGTCTTATCAAAAGGTCACATGCAACCATGAATGTAGCAGCACCTAACCAGATTTAAATGCAAAGTTACATGTACATGATTCAGTACATCATAACATCAATCTTATCAAATATACTCCATGGGTGGGTAATGAGAAACAGCATATTAATTATTAAAGGTGGGGTTCTTCTATGGATGCTTTCTCAATAGAGTGTTCAAGGAGGTAATTGACATTAACATGAGCTCAAATTTCAGGCACTTTGTGTCTGAGCTCCATAACTAAAATAGAGAGTTGGACTTCATCCATAACGATGAGAACACTTGCATTAAAGCTCTCAACTACCATTTTTCTCAGCAAATTGGTTTCATACTTTAGTACCATTAAGGCTCTCATATTGAAATACTTTAGTGCATTTACTTCACTTCCATGCTTAGACTGCACGATGCATTCATCCTAGATTCTATTTGAGCCTTAAAGCGAGTTATTTTTTTAGTGATTTTCTTGTATCTCTTTCTCTATAATTTGTTTCTACTATTTACTTGAAAGTGATTGATTTTGAAAAAGGATTTTATGTGATTGGGTTAACATTGCCCAATCGCATGCAAGTAAACTAATACACTCATTACTCAACCCCACAACCTAGGTAAATTTCTTGTAATCAAAAAACATAATATAGTTAATTTAAGAAAGCACTTAAACTAGCAAAGAAACACCAATTAAAATAGAAGCAAGTGTTTGTGGAGGTATAAATATCTGTTAGAGTTCAAATGAACAAGATTTTCAGTGGTTTGCAAGCTTCAAACAAGATGAGCCCATCACCACTTGAAGTGACCTAGGAAGATCTTCACTCTCAGTTTTAACCAGAATTCTTGCCCACTGTAACTGTGTAAAATATTCTGTGTCTAAATCCACACCCAGAAAACCCCACAGCAGTAGTCCTCATTCTTTTGAACATTCTTGATTCCGTAACTGAAGAGGCAAACCTGCCAATTCGGAACCCAAACTCCCGTCTTTCCTTGCAAGAGATCCCACCAGCAACCGCACTTGGCTTCCATTTCTTCTATCATCAGCATCTTTATTTTCAAACATCTGACACCTCTCTTCAAAACTCTCATAGCATCTGCATGACACCTCACTTCAGGCCTTGCTAATCCTAGTAGTCTCCATTCTATATATGCCAACATTTGGAAACGAAACAAGTAAGAGATTTAGTATCTTCATCAATAAGTGATTTGTTTGTTGCAATTAAACAACATTCCTGATGAAGTGCATGTAGCAATCCACCAAAAGCCATCTAGGTGAACAACATGAAAGGTAGGATACATGACTTCGAAATCATGCACATTATTGCTATTATGTCCTAGGCTTCATAACGTTTACTAGTCTCCCCTTTCTTATGCAATACATAATGTAGGATTTATCCAAATTCAATGGCATTCCACTCTCAAGAGGAGTAATTCTTTGAATGAGGGGGACTAATAAGAAAAACACATGCCAATCTATAACAACACCACCCAACAATAAAAGAAAACTGCAAGAAAATGCAACTCAAAACAAAACATATGATTTATTTATCTGATCTTTTCAGTCACCATAGAATGGAAAAACTGAGTAACAATTATTAGTTACAGGATTAGCTCAAAATCTCGTTGTATGTATGTTTTCAAGAAACAATGAGACATGAGACAAGAAAGAATGATATATGATGAAGAGATTGGACATGAGGAGAAAGATTGTAATGGAATTAAATTCTTCCAAGACATCCAAATAAGAGAATCAAGGATTACTGTAGAGTTTCTGTTATAAAAAAAAAAAAATCATTGAGTACAATAGTTTTTCTCTTCTAGCCCAATTTCAATGCTCTTCAAGACATGTTTAGTATCTTAAAAGTTAAAACTATACAGTGTAGCCTTTGTGCAAGGATAACAATTTTCTTTTCCCACAAAAGGCGTTTCAGCCCAGGCAATCAACTGATACACTAATCCCAAAACCCAGAAAATGAAAACCGGAAACAACAACTAGTCGGGGAGTAGTCGATTTCTGGGGACTTTCTAAAACAAAATCTTAAAATCGAATCCAGTGGAATGGGATTCGGTTGGAATCGAATCCAAAAATAAAAAATCATTTTGAACATATTTCGTTTGTTTCTCTATGAGTTCTCACATTTCTCGATTGGTTTTAGAGGAAAGAGGAAAATATGATTGATTTTGAATGAGATGACGAGAATGCCCTTTGTGGTTGGTACCTGTAAGACCTTTGATGATATTAAGGCGCTTAAGACGTGTGAGTGGTGAATTTAGCGGTCCGTGGGGAAGTAGGGGCGAGCAAGTGATATGCCAGTGCAGCGAAGTGGTTGAAGAATCTTGGTATGGCGCAGGGGCTGTGGACGACGTTGGGAGGGGGACGAGAAGAGGACAGAAGATGGGACGAGGATGAGCTTGAAGGGTGCTGGTGGCGGCTGAAGTAATGTTGTCACTTCACCCATCTGAAAATAATCTGAGAGAAGAAAGGAAAAAACGAAGAGAAAGAGAAGAAAATTTGGGTGGGGGAGGGAGATGTTGGAACAGGAGGAGGGGAGGGGGTAATGACTAATGTCTAATGAGGAAGAAGGGGAGTGTTAAGTCAGCGCGTGGATCAGATGGGGCCATGGTTTGGTGCGGCCTCTTCCTCACTTCGAACTCTTCACACCCTGACATCCTCCCCCACCCCCCCCTTTTTTCTAAAATTCCACCTCCATAAGCCAAAATTCATACTTGTTGAATTTGGCAATCAACTTATGTTCTCTTAAGGTCTGGAGAACAATCCTGCGTTTCATGATCCTACACTGAGTGGCATCAAGACGCCATCCACTTAAAACCACAACGAATCGATCTAGGTAGGGCTAGAACACCCTATGCATAAGATCCATGAATGCCGCTGGAGCATTCGTCAATCCGAACAACATAACTGCGAACTCGGAATGCCCATATCACATTCTAAATTCCGTTTTAGGGATATCTATCTCCTTATCTCTCAACTAATGGTAACATGTGCGAGGATCTATCTTGGAGTAGACTCGCACCCCTCTTAGTTGATCAAATAAATCATCGATCCTCGCCGAGGGTACCTATTCTTAATAGTAACCCTATTCAATTGTTGGTAATCTATACACTGTCAAAGAGTCTTGTCCCTCTTCTTGGAAAACAGAACCGGATGTCCTAAGGTGAAGTGCTCGGTTTAATAAAATTTGTCTAACAATTCCCGCACTGGACCTGAGTTCCTAAACTCGAAGAGCATCCGTCTCATGGTCATAGAAATAGGCGATACCAAGATGCAACTCAATAATGAAGCTCCACATCCCTATGCGGCGCAGAACCTTAGTTCACCCGAAAAACATCCAGACTCACAACCAATCAGAGGTAGACCCAAACTCGTCTCGCCTTATCTCGTATAAATGACAAATTAACCCATCAATTTCCGTACAATTTAGAGTTATAAGATGGTTTGGGGCATGGCACATGCTTATCCCCTCAACATAACACAAATACCATTCTGTATGTGGAACAAAGAACCCTCATATGATCACAATTTAATGACGACTTGATGTGTTGTCAACCACCATCCTGGCTGATGGCATCAAACTCCGACATGTCCATTTAATTCTAGCGCCCACCGACGCCCCAAACTCAGGCCCGTGACTCACCCATTAACCTCATAATACAAGTGGATGCTCAAGTTACCCGACGCCACTTTAGAAAATCTAAGTAGCCTTTGTACCCAGAGCTCTACTCAAAATACAAAACTTGTAATATTCATATGATTTACTCCGTCCCAACACCAACATACGCAATATATCCACTACTTACTGGGCCCATAACCAATACTCATAAAAATGTATATCACAACCAGTTCTCCAATTATCTCCCACACTACTGGGCTGATTACATCTTTTATATGCAAATATATTAAAATCTACACTTAATACATGTTATGTCCAAAACCATCAAGCCACAACCGCTTTTCAAAATGATCGTCTCAGCCGCTCCGCACTAAAAATAGCGGCCCCACGATCACAGCCTAAAAGCCGTGAGACGCCCCACGGGCATTCACCACCTAAGTGCAGCTTCCAAAGAAACACACACCTGGCAAATACATGGGGATCCTGTACTAATGTCTATACGTCATCCCTGCTGCCACGGCCTCACTCGACTACCTACACTCGCTTAAGCCATGTATGAGAGGCAATAATCATTTTCTAAACAGGTCCATGTTTTTTAATATTAAATTAAAGATGCCCAGATAAATATGGGACTACCCTCCGAGGTGGAATTAAGCAGAGCCTTTCCGAAACAAATATGGTCCTCATCCCAAATGATCTGGTCGCCCATCTCCCAACCCAATTCCTCCTGAATATCATCCCGTGAAATTCTTTCGCAAACATATCCGGCTTTTTACAAAAATACCTTGTCGCGCACTCACATTCCAGACTAGTTACCCAAGGCATATGAAAATGCATTATGCCGCTTTCAAAATCATTCAATATGTCAATACGCATATTTTCTTTAATCAACTATAATTACACGTACGAATTCCAACACATCAAGTATCACTCCAATTTAATTTCAACTGTTAATCTATAATTTTATCTCCAATTACTTACTACAAATTATATTCCACCAGCAAATCACAAGTTTTTATTCCCAATATTCCTATACACACAATTATATTCCATATAATTAGGACTCTCATGTTAATCCTCACAAGATTAACCTATCGATTTCATTACACCACACCAATCCTGCCCATTCATTTCATACAAGTTCATACCAAAACATGGATCGATTTTTATCTAATTTACAATAACCCGAATGATTTTAATAAATTCCAAACTCCAAGAAGGGTCAGTCTACTCTGCACCCACTGGTCTAATCTTTGCTTTCACTTGGAACCGAATTTTACCCCATTTCCCTATCTTATAAATGACTCAAAATAAATTTAATGCATAAATTCCATACATCACCCTTGCTGGTCAATTTCCTGATCATTACCGACAAACCCCAAAATCTCAAAATTCCACAATCTGTCCCATGTTTCAGATCTGATCCTACGCCATTCCTACTTTTCCATAAATACATGGATTTGCCAACATCTAATGGCAAAAATTCCAACACAAACAAACCCACAAATTCGCGATAAACATGATGGTGGGAAAATCCCAAGAATTTCTGTCAATCTTGGCCCCAATGCTGTGACTCGATCAAACGACCTCACGCCAAACCACCCGAACATCTAAAACCCTTAAAACTGAATAAAACGCAAAGAGTGAGAAAAATCCCACTCTCTCGGAAATTATTAAAAACTCGCAACCGGTCCACAGTAGCCTCGCTCACAGAGAACGTTTTCCCTTCTCATTCCGTCGACCGCCAACGGCCTGATCGCCGTGATCCAGAGAAGACTCTCTCTCTCTAAAAGTTCTCTTAAACCGCTTACCGCATCAAAAATTGGCCCCACGTTTTTATCTTGCTCTAATGTAAAGAGACTTAAGGACTATTGGGCCATTTTGGTTTCCTTTAATACTTAAATCAATTTCCATAATATCCATTATGCCCCTCTTCTCGATTTGATTTTCAGACTATCTCGCCGCCCATTTCATCATTTCTCTACTCATACCCATTTATTGCATAATGCAAAGACATGCTATATGCGCCTTTCGCCGCATCGAAAACGATTACTATGACTTAAAATGCGATTTTTAAAACGCCAATAAGCGTCCAATTCGACCGCTCCGCGCGTAAAATTACGAATTTTACGCGCTAACTACCTCGCAGACGATTCCAACAAGTAATCCGCTTCGCTATCCGAGATTTAGAGAATTAATTAATACTTTATTTTTAACTGTAATTACACCTTTAGAATCAAATTACGATTTCGCTCTCATTCCGTAAATTAATTTCCTAGCCTTACATCCACAAATGCGAAGAATCCTTGAGATCGGGAAATTCAACTGAATCGAAAATATGTAAGAATTTCTAATGTAGCTATAAGGGAATTGAAATTAACCCGAATTAATGGCCTATCAGCAGAGAGACTGATTCTTAATCATTTACGGACATGAACAGGCTGAGGGCACTACTACCAGAATGAGTACTGTGGTCGAAGACTTATAAATAGCTACAAATCCTCCCCTAACCCTAACGAGATATAATACATTTCACCACATCCAGATTTGCAGTAAAACCTCCTCCTCGCAGCAACTTCATTGCCCTGTTTAAACGGCGGACAAGTGGCAAGATCTCAGCCGCTGTCACGATCGTCGCTTAATTCGCTGTGAAAGCATTTACTACAATTCCAAATCAAGTGACGCTTAATCGACACCCCTTCCGCTATCGCATTGCTTTCTAACTACATGATCCCGCACGCACGCTCGCGCCTATAATGTAACTTTCAAACAACCGAATCTAAACTCCATTTGTAATAAAAAATTAAAATTCATGGATTTTTTTATGTTATTTTCTTACTTCATACTTAATATGTAAAACTTTCCCAAATTCAAGGTTTATTATGCTATTTTCTCCTATTTACTAAATTAAAAAGATAGAATAAGTATTTTTTTATTATATCATTACACAAGTTGTTAGTAGGCCTAGTGGGTCGATCAATATCAGTATTCTATGATCGCGACCTTTTTATTTTTTTATTTTTTTATATTGAAACATCCTATCCAATATCGGATCGATAAGAATAAAAAGATGCTCATTCTCGTTTATTATCAAAGAGACACGTGCAGGAGGTGGACTGCTTGTGGGGTATTGATTTGTTGAGTGAGTATTTTGGACCGTTGATTGGTATGAAGAGAGTTCAGGCATTAATTGTTCAGATTAGGAATGGTTGATCATCATAGAGGGATTGTATTGAGCCCAAAATCTATGGATTAAGTACTTCAAAACGTTTCAAACGTAGCTAAATCTAAAATAATAATTTTTTTAAATTCTTAAAAATATAGTTTAAAAATAATCCTAATTATAGTATAGTGTTTTCCATATCAACAGAAAGTACACTTTTTTAAAATTTAAAATTAAAATGCCTTTTCAAGAGATATTTTAATTTAAATTTAAAATTTTAAAATTATAAAAAATGTATTTTTAAAATACACTTTCAGTATTAATTCAAATCATTCAAAATTATAAAAATGTCTTTTCAAAAGATATTTTTTTATGTAAAATTTTCTAATTTTTTGAAAATGTCTCTTTTTAGAAAGTGTCTTTTTAAGACACTTTCCACGTGATAAAAACTATATTACATCTAGGAATATTTTTAAACCTATATTATTTAAGGAATTTTTTAATTTTTTTTACCCTAAATGTCTATGGCAATGACATCTATGGATTGGCACTTCAAATGCTTCCAAATGTAGCCAATCGAAATCCTCTTAACTTTATGAAAAATAATAAATTTTTTTAAATTTTAAAAAATATAGTTTAAAAAATAACTCTAATTATAGTACTAGTTTTTTCCACATCAACAGTAGTACACTTTTTGGGAAATTTAAAAATTAAAAATGTCTTTCAAGAGATATTTTTAAATTAAATTCAAAATTTTAAACTATAAAAAGCCAGATTTTCAAAAGATATCTTTCAAAGATAATTCAAATCATTCAAAATTATAAAATAGTCTTTTCAACATATTTTTTACGTAAAATTTTCTAATTTTTTGAAAACGTATTAAAAGATATTTTTGTAAAGCTGGCCTTTTTAAAGATACTTTCCACGCGATAAAACTTTATTACATCTATCATTTTTAAATATATATTATTTTAAGGAATTTTTATTTTTTTTACTCCTAAATGTCTATGGCAATGACATCTATGGATTGGCACTTCAAAACGTTTCAAATGTAGCCAAACGAAATCCTAGGAACTTTATGAAAATAATAAATTTTTTTAAATTTAAAAATATAAATTTTTAAAAAATAATCCTAATTATGTGATAGCTTTTTTCCACATCAATGTAAAGTATACTTTTTAAAATTTTAAAAATTAAAATGCTTCAAGAGATATTTTTAACTCTAAATTCAAAATTTTTAGAAACTATAAAAAGCCAGATTTTCAAGACACTTCCTCATTATTAATTCAAATCATTCAAAATTATAAGTTCGCTTTTTCAAGATATTTTAAGGAAATTTTCTAATTTTTTTAAAAGATATTTTTAAAAGCTGCCTTTTAAAATACACTTTCACGCGAGCAAAAACTATATTGCTATCTTAATATTTTTAAACTTATATTATTTAAGGAATTTTTATTTTTTTACTCTAAATGTCTATGGCAATGATATCTATGATTTGGCATTTCAAACGCTTCCAAATGTAGCCAAACGAAACTGGAACTTTATGAAAAATAATAAATTTTTTTTAAATTCTTAAAAAAATATAGTTTAAAATAATTGTAATTATAGTATAATTTTTCCACATTAGTGTAAAGTGTTTTTTTAAAAGACACTTTTAAAATTTTGAAAATTAAAACATTTTTCAAGAGATATTTTTAATTTAAATTCAAAATTTTTAAACTATAAATAGATATCTGGGGCAGCATAATTTCTCGTGATTAATTCAAATCATTCAAAATTATAAAAGTTTTCATTTTTAAAAGAGTATTTTTCATGTAAAAATTTTCTAATTTTTTTGAAAACGCTTTTCAAAATACATTTTTGTAAAGCCGCCTTTTTAAAATACACTTTCCATATGATAAAAATTATATTAGATTTAGAAATATTTTTAAACCTATATTATTTAAGGATTTTTTTTTTTTGTATCCTAAATGTCTAAAAAGCCCGGAAATCCTCCAACACCCACTTAATAATGGCAAAAATCTATTTAAAAGTTTCAATCATGATGCCTTGAAAATAAACTGTGCATATAACTATTCACTTTTTGACTCATTTTTTCAATGTTTTAAAAACTGGATTGGACCGATCGGACACACCTGGTCATAAAATCGGGTTCCGCTTCAATGCAAAAACTGCGACCGAACCGGCGATCGAATCCGACAACAAACCAAGTGGGTCGAATCAACCAGCTCCTATAATTGTTTTTTTTTTTGCTTTTCGTTAAACATCGAACCTACATTTAACCGCTCACGGCTCACCTACGAATCACGGTCGAAACGACGTCGCTTTACTTGAATTAGAAACAGTAGTATGTAAGACTAGAATAAAAATTCAATTAAATACAATAGGCTTATGGATTCGAACATGGAAAGTGAAAATTACAAAAGAATCACTCTACCATATTGTCATTATCATGATTATTTTGTATATTAACAAAATTATATATTTATATAATGTTTTTATTCCATTTTTACTATGTTTCTATATTTAAACATTATACATTTTAAAAATAAATTTTAAAATATTTTATTTATATAAAAATAATAATAAATATCTAAATATTATTAATTATATATTTTAAAATATAAATAATATATTTATTACGTCACCGGCTCAATCAAGTAGCTTCAACCACTTGTCACCTTCAACGAATCAAATACGTAATGTGATAACTTTTCCGATTCAATCTACTGTCCGATTTTTTAAAAAGATTGCATTTTTTAACTAATGTCGTAGCTTTTCCTAAAATTTTGAAGTTTATAGAAATTACCCCAATCTTCCTACGGCTACTTTTTGAGTACAAAAAAATGCTCCTTATATTTTCAACATTTTATTAGATGCCAACCAATATTATGCGCGCTCTCAATAAATATGACAAATGAATTTTTCCATTCAATCGTACGTCAGTCATGCTCTCAGCTTAAACTTAACGCTGTCCTTTTTATGGGCCGGGGGTGCCTCTAGACTCTAGAGTCACAACCAAGAACGCTTTCACTCGATCGGTGGGAAACCCTAATCTCATTTTTTTTTTATCAACTTTTTTTTATTAGTCTCTTTTATTTTAAATAAAAAAATATAGTTTTTTTATTATTCTTGGTCTTCTAAATTACCATTCTACACCATTTTTCATAATTTTCTTCTTCAATAAAATGATTTTCTTTTTTAATAAAATAGTTTTTTAACATCAATATCACAAGAACTTTTATTCAGATGGCGATTCAATCGAAAGAAAATATATCTCAATGATAAATAAGAAATAAAATCAATTATCAAATAATTACGTCAGAACTACACTCATACGACATACCATAATAATATTAAATACGTAAACTCAAATATATTTGAATTTATAATAACCCCTACTCCTAAAGTAGCTTGATAAAAACTCCTGATTCTTGCCTCCCGATGCAAAGTTCTTGACATGCAAGAACTTTGCCTCTCATTCACGTAAACCGACGATCCGATCCCCGAAAAATTCTGTATAAGTTCTGCTTTCATTTCCTCTCTTCTTCTCTATTTCTTCCTTCTTTCTTTTATTTCCTTTCTTTCTTTCTTTCCTCCAATTCCTTCTCTCCATTGATTTATCCAACCACTCCCACGGGGGTCGGGTCTCCCCGCGCTACACGCCACCCTATCATTACCTCCTGATTACACCTATCTACTTATCTATAACTGGATTTAATCCTTTGTGCCAATGACACATAATAATCTCTTTAGACTTTGACTTTTCCTCTCCATTTGACATACGAATTTAACGCTGGAAATGATCCAAATGTCACAAGCTGGTCACTGTTACCCCCAACGCTCGAAAAACGCGAAATTCAGATCACCTTGGGGACCGACAAAATCGACGACGAACTAGATTTCATGATGATTCTAACTTTGTTCCGTTTTCACATCCGAGATCTGTAAAATTTTGTGATTTCTCAATCAAATTATCGCTTTACCATTTTAAATATCAGATTTTCCTGCCTTACATTCTTCCCTTAGTTAATTTCAGTCCAAATTCCACACACGCATACATCGAATCACACGATATGCAATCACAAACAACTACATGCACACGTGCCCATACACACAACCATACTTTACGTATCTGGCCTATTTAATCACTAAACAACTAAACCACGTACCTTCATCCTCAAAGAGGAAAGGGTAGGTGGCCCACATCGTGTCCTCGCGCTCCCATGTCGCCTCCTCCACTACTCAGCGCCGGCCACACTACCTTCACTACCCTTACTGGCCTCAGACGCAGAACCCGATCCTCACTATCCAAGATACACGCGACCAAGTCCCCATCGAAGGTCCTATATGTGTTGTAATACTACCCTCCCCACCCACCACATGAGCCGGATCCTGAGATATCAAGCACGGCACAGCCAATACCTTGTGGACACTTTATAAGCTCCTGGTAACGCCAACCGACACACACCGCGCCAACACCTCTCTCGGCATCTCAAGGGCTCGAGATACACTTTGGCAATGTACCTTCCCTCCGTCACGAACCTACCACTCCTCTCTTAGGTACCACTTCAAGAAGACATGATCACCCACCCCAAACTCTAGATCGACGCCGCTTTGTCGCCGCATTCTCACGACTCTAGCCATGAGAAGACGTCACAGATCAACCCACCTTCTCCGAGGTGTTCTAATAAGATCCTAATTCTGATGGAGCCTTCCACCTCCATCCAATAAAATCGTGATCGCGATGGCCTCCCATGTAAAGCCTCATGTGGTGTCACTTGTATACTCGCCTACAATCATTGTCAGAGCGACTCCATTCGCTGCAGTCAGCCCTCCCACCACCTCTTATGATTCAGTACACATGCCCACAGACGCCCCCTAAAACCCTATGGTCCCTCTCCGAACGACCATCCTGTCTCTGGATGAAAAGCTGCTCATCATCAACCGCGTCCCCATGGCCTTCTGGAAGCTCTTCCAAAAGCGTGCCGTAAATATGGGATCTCTGTCTGACACTATGGACACTGGAATTCCATGTAGTCGGACAATCTCTCGAATGTACAACCGGTAGAATTCCTCCAGTGTCAAGGTCATCCGCACTGTTAGGAAATGTGCCGACTTGGTGAGCCGGTCCATAATCACCCATACCGCATTATGCTTCCGTGGTGTCTGAGGCAAGTGGGTCATAGAGTCCATCGTGACGTGCTCCCACTTCCACTCAACTACCTCCAATGGTCGGAGGTACCTCACGCTTCCACGATGCTTAGCCTTTACCACGCAACACGTGAGACACCATCGAATAAAGTCTCAAACGTACGCCATCCCGCTCCAATAATAATCGATCACTAAGATCATGGTACATCTTCGCACACATGGATGCACAAAGTGAAACAAGAGAAGTGGAACTCCCTAAGGATCTCTCTCTCGGGGACGGCCGACCGGGGAACCACAACCCGTCCTCTATATCGGGCACTACCATCTCGCACGACTTGGCCCAAATTCTTCACACCGCATTCTGACTGTACTCTAAATTCTCGATGGACACTATCTTCAAGGCCTTACCCTCTCTAGACTTAATCACTTTACTCACAGGCTGTGAGCCATTAGATTCCCCAAGGTACTCCCCCCGAGCTCCGCTTCAATCAGATCGTAGTCTAAATTGCTCCACGATCTCGAAAGATCCGCTACTCCTGAAGCTACACTAGCCAAGACCCTTTCGTGACTTCCGCCAATGAAAGTGCATTAGCCACCATGATCGCCTTACCGGGATGGTAAATGCAAAGTGAAGTCATAATCCTCTAAAACTCCTTCCATCTCGTTGCTCCTCATCGAGGTCCCGCCTACAGTGAAGATGTGGCTCGCACTTTCGCGGTCCGAAACACCTCAAACCCGCCTCACCATAGTAGTGGCCCAACCGAAGCAACAATTGGCGCTCAACCCATGCTGTGTAATTCGCTCATGATTCTTCAAATACGAACCATATAAGCTACTACCCTCCCAGACTGCATCAAGACACATCCCAGTCCGTCCTTCAAGGCATCAAGCCTCATCTTCAATGTCTGGAATGCCTTCTCACACAGGTCATTCCACTCGAACTTGACCTCATTCCGAGTCAATCTGGTCATACCGAAGTAGTCGAGAAACTCAATGAACTTCCCCGTGAAGACTCACTAATCCCAAGAAACTCCGGCTGTGACGCGAAGACTCGACTTCGCCTCTCCCAACTCATAATAACCTCAACTTTCAGGTCCACTCCACTGTCGACACTACGTGGCCCTAAGAATCTCACCTCGCAGGGCCAAAACTCACACTTACTAAACTCCCGCGATAAATCGATGATCCTCAAAAGTCAAGAACGACCTCTCAAATGATCCTCATGCTTCTCCTCCGACTAGAGTATCAAATGTCGCCAATCGAAGACCACCATAAATTGATCTAACAGTTGGAATACCCATGCATGAGATCCATGAATACTGGCTGCACATCTGGCCAATCCAAAGGGCATCACCATGAACCCAAAGCGCACATATCATGTCCTAAACGCCGTCCCAGTGGATATCCGCCCCTCCCTAACCCTTAGCCGATGGTAACCTATGAAGCGTTCATTCAGCAGACTCGCGCCCTCTCACTGATCGCCACCCTAACGCTTATAAAATGTTTTGGGGTATAATAAAAGAATGTACATTCAAATAAAATAATGCTAAAATAAAATAAGCAAAATCCTAATTATTACATAGTTAAGGTAAATTAATAATTTACTAATTTAGACCCCAAGGGTCATATCGACAAGTTCATATGCCAAAGTAGGAATATGCTTAAATTGAATTGAGAATAGATGAGAAATGAAGGACCAAAGATGTAAATAAAGGAAAATTATTAAAACAAAAAAAAATCAAATAAGGATGAGATCAAAATAAATATCTCATTTTGGTCTTTGGTGGAGAGAGAGCAAAAACGGATAAGAGAGAAGGAGAAGAAGGAGAAGGAGAAGAACAAGAACAAGAAGAGAAGAGAAGAAGGAAGAAGGAAGGAGAAAATAAGATCAAAGGTATGGAAGCTATGATTTTGTATGGTTTTTGGTTTTGTATGGATGTGTTCCAAACCTAGGGTTTAATTAGGAATTTATCGTAACTCTAGATTTGTTGAAAGTTGGGTTAATAAATCTTAGTTTGCATGAGATAAACATGGAATCCTTCCTTTGGGTATGGATTCTTGGTTTATTTACAAGTAATTGAGTTTGGGTTTATGTTTGAGTTAAGTGAAACGAGTCAATTTGTTTCTGGAGGAATCCATGCAGGTTTTGAAGTAAGATGGAAGATGAAGTTTATGGAAGCAAAAATGGAGTGAAAGAGGGAAAATTTCGCATTTTGGGCATTCCCGCAACTTGGCACAGTAATTAGTCAAAGTGTAGCACTGCATCCACATGCAGAGGCAAATGGTACCTGTAGACTCAACCAAAGTGGTACCAAAGACTATTCACCGTAACAAATTTGGTACCTGCATCGATCCGTGGTACCGTATCCCCGTCTCGCATCCTGATTTCTTGTATTTTTACATTATTAAGCTCAAATTCATACACCGATAGTATAGGAACCTTAGTAAATGACTAATGGAGGTTCAAATAAGAGTGAAACTATGAAAATGCACTGCACTGACGCCACATTTCTACTAAGCGAGTTCGGAGGTTGGCAAAGTAATACCCTAAAATAAGATAGTAAGTTCATGAATAAGTACAAGTATGTGTATAAGTTTGATATATGAAAGCTAAAGAGAATACACGTATAATTTTGTTATATGAACAAGTACAGTTAAATGTTTACAAAAGATTATGTGATATTGAATATCTCATAAGTAAACATGATATCTGTAGTTATTCATGTATATAAGATATAAAGATTTATAAGAAAACATAATAAAACTGATTGTCTGCCTATGACCGGATAGTTGGATAGATAGACATGCCTATAGGGACACGCTTGCCGCAAAGATACAATTTGATAGACATCGAGACCCCATTTGGGCCGATGACATAAATCCGATTTTGATCATTATAACGGCCCCGTTTGAGTCATACATATAAATCACTATCTCGTACAGTGATAGTACCTTCGGGTACATACAGATATAGATCACTGTCTCATACAGTGAAAGTACCTTCAGGTATATACAGTTATTTCCCTTATCCACTTCTAAGGTATTTGTAGGCATGAAACATAAAAGAAAATGATAAGTATACGCAAATTAGATGTATATAGTATATTACATGATATGAGAAGCATAGCACTGCTATGTGATGATAGTATACGGTTACTAAAACAAGAAGTAAAATGTAAGATGACACGAAAAGTATATGAAATGTGAAAACAAATGAAATAAGATAATACGAGTAAGTATGATATATGTAGAAGTTTATCTATAAATGATATATGTAACATGAATAAGCATGTGTATATGTAAATGAATGTTAAAGTTATATGTAATTGTCTAAAGTATGATGACCCTTATTAGAGGTCGTCCATATGTACTAATTCCCATTAAGCTATAAGTTTAGCACGGGTGTTTCATCCGTGTAGGTACAGGAGAAGAAGAAACGAGAAGTCCGGACATTCCACATCAACAATCAAGGCCAATACATTACTAGGTACCCACTGAAGACCTTTTGGTCTATCTTTGTATATGTTTTGGTTTTTTTTTTCGTAAAAATGCAAGACAGAATGTTGAACACTAAATATGAGTTTCTCAGATATATTTTGTAATCCACTCGCTACAAAATATATTACAAGTTAAATCGCTTTAACATTATACGAACGGTAATGCCTTTAAAGTTATAAGTTTATAAGCATTTCTCAATGAGTCCCAAATGAAGCATCACAATTAAGTGGTAACAGAGCATCCCGGATCCGATTCAGATCCGCCAATCGGATTGGACCTGAGACATGGCGTCACAGTAAATCCCATACCAGTTAGCCTTAAGGTACTAGGTGTAAAACACCCATAAGAACTTACTTGCTCAAGGTAGGAAGGCTACAAGGTCAAACTTACTCATCCTTGCTTTATTCTTTCTTTTTCTTTCTTTTTCTGCTTTTTCTACTTTTTCTTTCTTTTTCCACCCCAAAACCTCCTTTTTTTACAATTAAAGCACACCCTCTTCAACCAACTCTCCCAGTGCCATGATCAATTACATGTATCAACAAGATATTGGCATTGAAAATCAACATGTTAGGTAAACAAGGGCTTTAATTGAAAGGTATTCAACAAAAAGAGACAAGGATCATTCTTGGCTTTTCAGAAATAAAATGGCTAATATGACTAAAATTGGGTGCCTATGGACATATGCACAAAAAGGTTAACTAGGAAGGCTCAATCGATCCAATGATGGCCTATATTATTTTCTAATTGTCGTGTTACCTAGAATTTCGCCTTAAGCGATAATTGAACAAGTTTTAGAGTCTTTAGATATCAAAATATGAAATTATCACCTAATTCTTCTCTAAACCAAGCAAAATTGACCATTAAGGGTAAATGACTTGTACTCAAATTGATAAGAACTTTTAGCCTAAATAGTCAACTATAAGGTCAAACCATTGTGATTTGAGTTCAAATATCTCTCATTTTCTTCATGTGAAAGAAAGTTCAATCATTATTCATTTTAGGCATCATGATTATCTCAAAACAAGTTCAACCTAAAAACGAAAAACACATAAAAGCAAACTAAAACACACAAGTAACAAAAGAAAATACTAAAAGATAGAATAATTGAATCTCGGAAAAATTAAGCAAAGGAAATTCTCCCAATACCCCCAAACTTAAAACATGCATTGTCCTCAATGTATTAAATATGAAATATTATGAACAAAGGACTCCCCTTGATGATCAAATGTGATCATTGGGCTCGGGTGTGGTGGGTCTTGATGAATTTCCTCTCTAAAATTCAGCTTCAATGTCCTGAAAAACAAAAAACAAAATAAACACTTAAAATAAACTATGCAAACACATACTAACTAACTAAAAAACAAACAACTAAAATACTAAATTGATAGAAATATTCCTTATTTTTCTTTGTTTGGGTTGCCTCCCAAGAAACTGCTCCATTTTTAAAGTCCAACTAGACTCGTTGGAGAAGTCCGAGATCTTCGCTTTGGCCCTTCATCCATTGTGGCCAATACACCCTTTTCATCCTCATCGCTCGTGAGGATGACTTTCTACACCTCCGGAATAGGCAATATAAGCTCAAATGTCAACTCTTTGGTGGGGAAAGAGTTGGTCTCAAATTTATATCCTTCAAGAGTGTCCTTTAGCGATCTTAGGTATCCTCCTTTACTGAAAGTGATAATGAGCTTTCTATCTTCATGCAAACAGCTTCTTTCTTCACCGCACGATTTTCTTTTGGTGGAAGTCAAATCCATTTTCTCTCACTAACAAGCAAGTCACATTTCATTTTATCAATTCATTAATTGACTTGTGGCAATTGAAGGTTTTTTCTACAATTGAAAATTGTCGGTTCTCTTCCCATGCCAAAAGTCACTCAAAATAATCTATGGTAAGGAAATAGTCTTCAACTCCACTCAAGACATTTTCCCATTATAAGCTCCTGATGTTGCTCTTCTAACTCGTTCTCTTCCAATAACCGCTCTTCACAATAGCAAGCCTATTCCTCTCCTCTTCAACCAATGTCGGGTTTTGGTAATTCTCCTCATGAATAAAGGCATTTTATCGATTCTATTATGTCCTTGTTTTCATCCAATGCCAAGTTCAAAGTCCAGTTCCGTTTATGCAAAATATGCTTTCACTCCTCGTATGTCGTCATTCTTTATGTCACTCGAACTGCCTAGACATTAGATTGCTCCTCCAGCAACTTTTCCAATTCTCGACTTGTCTTGTCAGCTCTTCCATGATAGCAGTTTACTTTATCAATGTGAACGCTAAACAGTCATGTCTATCAAGTGTCAAGGCCCATCTTGATTTTACACTATTTAAAGTAGTTTCGTCATCCCTCTTAATTCTCTTTCCCTCCTCCTCCTTCTCAATGCAAGGAATAGGCCTTTCATCTGATGGTTACCTGAATTGTTTTACACAAGAACTGAACCTAGTTGACTTGGCATACTTGGATTTCCTATAGGAGAATTGTCATGTCCCCAACCCGACCGATAATAGCTTGGCATGTAGGGGTTGGGAGAACAACCCATATCGTTACAAATGGCTCCCCTTCAAAACTATACACTTGTTGGCTCGTGGAGGCTTGTGTTTGGGTTTCAGAGACGCATGTCTTCCCATGTTAGTAAGACTAGGGTTATTCAGTGCCAAAGGCCCTGTTCAGGCTGTAGAATAGCCTATCTGCATCTCTCTTCGTCCCACATTATACTTTACACCTATTAAAAACACATATAATAAAAAAATTCAAGTATACAAAAATTCAAATAAGAAACTAAAGAAAATATGAAAAGAAAATTTGCTCAAATTAGCAAACTTCTTCATAAAGACATCCAAACACCAAACCGTATATCCTTCCTCGATATGGGCTTAAACTTGTTAGCGATTTTTCGCAAATGCACAGATCGCACAAGTAATACATTGGATTAACAAATCCAGATATCGATCCCACAAGGAATGTGTGGTTTTAGCTAGGATTGAGCACCTCAGCCACTAAAGTCGTTCACTATTTGAGCAACTCGATGACTTGGGAAGAATGTTTTATAAACTAAAATAAGAATAGAATAAAGCAAAACAAAATAGGGTTTGATCAATGTCCACTCACAAGGAATGGGGTAATATCGAGAATATAACTCAAAGAAATATTTCGGGGTTGATTGTCTTCATTGATGCATTTATGGTTTATATTCATTAAGCGTTGATTAAGTGAATGTATACTTGTGCATGTCCAAGGAATCCGATATGAGGTTTACACTTTCGTGTCTCCCCTCAATTTCTCACACCAACTCTCTATTCTTTTTTCGATCCATCTAGGTCATTAAGTATGGTACTTTTATAAGGCAATTCTTTCCTCGGGAATCCTATTGGTCACCTCTCAAACCATACAACATGACTACCTGAACTACGCTTTGATCGATCACCTTTCGGTCCATATGATCCTCACATAATGCTGAGATGGTGTTACTTCTAATGAAATCCATCTAGTATTAGGTATTCCTAATTCTCTAGACTTCACGAGTGTTAATTAGTATTTCAATTAATTAATTCATACCTTACAGCACTGGCATCAAATTTTAGGACGAACTCCAAGCGCTACCAAGGATGCCCTAGTATGGGGATTGAAGACCCTACTCTCAGTATGGATTAATTAATTAAAACCATAATAATCCTAAGAACTACACCAACTAACATTCCTAAGAACTACACCAACTAACATGACATCCACATAAGCATGAATTCATGTAACTATCATAAAATATATAAACAAACATCATTTCCACAATCAACCCTAGAGGAGCTTAGCCTTACTCATTACAACCACAAATCTATCAAAATCACGCTCATTACATCCATAATAATGAAATATATGAGAAGAGAGTGAGAAAGCTGAGATATTGTAAAACGAATTTGAGAATGAGAAATGCCCAAACTCAGCTCCAAGGCTGAATGAGGTCCTCTAGTTGATGACTTTCTAATATTACACCAAACTAAAGTAAAAATGAACAAAAAACACAAATCCTAAGTGGTTCAAGAAGAAGGGAGGAGAAACCCTAAAGAGGGTGTTCCCTCAAAAACCGAACCCTAGACTTGTCTATAATACATATATTTATAGGCAAATAGAAAATAGGCCTTTAAAAGGGCCAAAAATGGTAAAAAAAAAAAAGGCTAATTTTTGCAAGGCCCAACATCCTTCGTCAAGGCGAAGGAGCCGCCTTGGCGAACCCATAGTTGTCTTTGCATGGCCTGCTCCGCCTTAGCAGCGCCCCGCTGCGCGAACAATGGCTTCGTCGTGGCAAACACTTTCTAACTTCAAGTAATCATAACTCTCTCACTCGACCTCCAATGAGCCTTTGCCACGGAGAACCCATAGTTGTCTTCTTTGCATGGCTCTGGTTCGCCTTGGCGAAGGCCTTCGCTGTGGCGAACAATGGCTTCGTCGTGGCAAACACTTTCTAACTTCAAATGATCATAACTCTCTCACTCAACCTCCAAAGTGTTGAGACACTTGTTGCCTTCGTGATTTCTTGGTGTTCTCTTCTTTGTTACTTATTGTTGCCCATTGAATGAGATTGAGGGGCTGGCAAATTAGTAGAGAGAATTAGCTAGCGCTCCACATTCAAAATATATGCACGCACACTACTTGTGTTGTGAAAGTTACTATCCTCTAAAGCAAGAAAGATGGGTGAACCAATGAGCTGAAGATGGCTTGGGCTTTGGTTGTGAATCTGGAGTCAAACACACATCGGTCGACTCCTCCACCTCTAGATCGGGGACGTGCATGATCTTTGGCTGTCCGCAACGCTTCATCAAGCCACAGCAGTGGGCATCCTTGAATCACCAAATGTTGAAGGGATGGGGAGACGCCTTCCTCGGGCAAGCACGAGAGTTTGGGGCAGTCCTCAATATAAAGATCCCCGAGAGAGATGAGACTTTTGAGCACATCCTTGGGGCCAAGGGACTCGAGGCTGGTGCAGCGACAGATGCTGGCAGCTATCTGCTGCTTTGGGAGTCCATCATGCGGCAACAATCATAAGCTTGGGGCAGCCCTGAATGGACAACAGTTTGAGAAAGCTCAGACCCTGGAATGCTGCTGGTTCTTCACATGGAAGACGTTAGATCTTTGCAGTGCCGAATATGCAAAGCCTGAGACGGAAGGTAAGGCCACTTTGGGAAGGAGGTGGCGTTTGAAATGTTGAGATTAACAAAGAGCATAGAGGACTGTTACCGGGTATTGCCTCCACTAGTTTTCCACCCTCACATGCTTGGTCAACTGCCAAATGCTGAAGATTTTGGAAGCACTCCCGATTTGGGAGTTCTCTAACTAATTCACAACAATTGATTTCCAACTTGTGTGGAGCAAAGACTTGTGGCAGTGCTTGCAGCCGAGGGCAGCAATCAATCTTCAATTCCAATACCTCAGAAAATGAAGAATCCACTTCACTCCATTCTTGCAGAACCAGATTGTCCGCTAGTACCAGAGACATCAGAGATTTGGTTACTGGAAGCGCTTCGAGGGAGTTGCATTTTTTTATCTTCAATTTTCTTAGTTTAGGGAAGGAGGGTAATAGCTTTGTCAGGTTTGGGCAGTTGACAATCTTTAGTTTCTCCAAGCACATTTCTTTACCTGACTGGGCAGTTAACTCCTGTAATTCCTGCATTCCTTTCAGGTAGAGCTTTTGAAGGCGGGGTAACTGACCAAGCGGCTGGAGGATTTTGCAGTTTGTGCAACCGTTTAGGGAAAGAGTAGACAGATTTTGAAGCCATCCATCTATCATCCAAAGTGGAAATCTGGTACCCCTGAAGTTACAAATCTTAAGTTCTATGAGGTTTGAATTAGGCCGTAGATGGTCAAGAACCATAATTTCTTCATGATGGGAAGAGGACCCAGCTGCAACAATATCTATATCAGTACTACTCCATTCCAAGATCAGCTTTTCAAGGCTCTTTCTCTCTCCAGCTTTTGGCTCCTATGCAGCAGCCACATTCTCAATCTTTGAAAATGCAATGTTCCGGTAACGTAGTTCATGCCCTAGTTCTCACGCTGTAACTCCTTTTCCTGCAGCCGATTGAAAGGCATGGTGGCAAACCGATTATGCTCCCCATTCTGGGCGACAGCTTGGTGCAGGCGCACCAGAAACTTTGATCTAGCTCCAGATGGCGCAAGTTAATCAATTATGCTCCAGATGCCCTTCAATCTTAGGGCAGGCAACAAATTCTGTTTTTCTGCTTTGCAGATCATCATGTCATTGTCTGAGATTTTCTGCCATTTGTTTGCATCGGTGTTCCCACGCAACAGACCTGCCATGGCCTTCACCGCCAACAATCAGAGCAAAAGCCCAAGCGATAAGGATCTAGGGCGCCCGTAATATCAGAAGCTTTAACTGTTCTACTGGTAACAAGGACTCTACTTCCTCTTTCTCCATGCCTCAGGACTTTCTCTAGCGGCTCCGACTGGAAGTAATTCACAGGCCAGACATCGTCTAGGACAAGTAGAAATCTTTTTCCAGCCAACAATCCCACAGCACGAGGCTCTAGGATACTTGTGGATAAACCTCCAAGATCACCATTCATGTGGGTGATAGATGTGATTATGTCTTCAAGAATTCTATAATAGTTAAAATCAACGGTGACAGAAACCCAGATCCTCAACTCAAAATGTTGGATTGCTTCATAGCGATTGAAGATAACTTGAGCAAGAGTTGTCTTGCCCAGACCAGCCATCCCGATTATGGGAATTACAGAAAACTGGTCGGAATCATGGGCCAGAACAATATCTAATATCTTAGAGCATCTCCAAAAGGCTCAATAAATCCCTCCCTTAGCTATTTTAGATAGCTTCTCCCTTAAAATTAACTCCAACAGTCTAGCTATTGTGCTATCTAATTTCCCTAGCCTTCATTTCCCTCGCCACATCTAGCGAGCCATCTCCTCACCACACAGCAAGCTTCATGTCCCTCCCTCCCTCCCTCTCATTCCCTTTCCTTCTCTCCCTTGATACCATCTGGTTCATAGATCGTCCAAGTTGTTGCACTTTCTTCTTCTGCTGCACTAAATCCACCTCTCCTCTCTTTCTCTCTCTCTCTAAAGGAGTTGGCTTTTTGCAGGTATGGAATCTGAGACTTTGACAGTATCAATCTTTTGCATCCAATTCCTTCACTGCAAATTGATCCGACCACACCCATTTGTTTTTCTCATTTGCTGTTGATGAAACTCTGCCACCTTAAACCCATTGTTGGGGAGCCGGTTTTTGCCAAAAAAGGGGCAAGAATTGGGGAGAATTTGGGGTGAGATTTAAGCATTGAGTTGAAGGGGACCTGTTTGCTTTGGGAACTAGACGAACGAACCCGAAAAACCGAGAGAAACTTTGCTCTACTGTATGCTGGTTTTTGTGGGGTTTTCTTGTTGAGTTTAGTAGACATTCCTGATTTGTTTTTATGTTTTAATATGCTGGGAACATGTTTTGTGAGTCTTACCCAGTTTAGATAGGAATTGTTTGAATGTTTTTGTCTGTCATGTGTGCTGATTAGTATTGGCATGCAATTATTTTTCTTCATTTGATGCTTTGCTGGAAAAACCATTGTTGTGGGTTGTTGTTGGGGCAAAAATGATAGAGATTCGAAGAATTATGGATAAGATTGAAGTGATTGATTTTATTATTAAAATTAAGAAAGTAATCTGAAATGATAAATTAAAAATAGATAAAGGTTGCTTGACCAAAAAAGGCTAAAATAAATAATACAATATCAATATATTTCTGGTCACTATTTTGGATAGCCTTGTTGGAGATGCTCTTACGCACATCATCTTCCTACCAACAATATCATCTTGAGAAACCACGAAACCGGTTAAGGAGGGGATTTTTTGCCTACCAGCCCATTCAGATCTTAACGTTTGTGTTGCCTGTGAAATGGAATCTATCCTTGCTGTGATGTCCTTGATTTTATGGCAAAAAGCATTAAATCGAAGGAAATCTTTACCTGGGCATAGCCGTTTTCTGTTTCTGATAATCCGGTAAACTTTCGTTGAAACAGCATCTATTGCATCTTCTGCATCCCAAGCTCCATCTTGAAGCTCTCCCACTGGATCTGCCATTTCCATGTCCTCTTCCTCTTCATCCAACAACTCCTCTCCTTTGAGAGAGATTAAGGCTCGTGAAAGCTTTCCCGACGCATCCTTCATGGCTTCTAAGGATGCGACGACTCTCCATCCATCAACGACCACCGCATCTTCTTATACACCAGGGAGGCTCAAGATTGAAACTAGATCATACATGGCTCTGGATTTTCTGTGTCGATTCGAGGACTACAAAACCCAGCGATATGATGAAACTTGCTTCCGATAACAAGCTTCGGTTTTTGAGTTGAAGATAAGCCCCCGTCTTTAAGAACTTTTGCCCCTTTTTGGTTCGTGTGCTTGAAAACTATGCCAGGAAACAGTTTTTGGAACACCACACTGTTCTTGATAATAGGATCTAAAAATTGTTATTGTTAGCCGAATTTCGGGTTTTTTTTTTTTTGTGTTGTTTGTATTTTTCTAAAACAAAATAACTTGGCAATGAAACATGTTGTTTTGTTTTCCTTATTCTTTTTACTTTTATAACAAAATAATTAAATCGAATCCTGCACTCTCATCCCCGTGCCAACATAACCTCTTAATCACGAGTTATGTTCTATTAATATCATTTCTTTTAAAATATACATATAAATACATTAAATGATAAAGAATATTTTCATCAATCAGGTCATTGAGGTCATTGGAGAGTTTTTAACCAAATATTTCATCCTTACAAAAAGGATGTGCAATATGTGCAGTATGAAGTAGGCTGCAAACGAGCTGCTCTATTCAAGCAAATACTCCGATCTCAACCTCAAAATACTGTCCACTTAATTACTCGAGCCGAACTTTAAATAGCTTTGGCCTTCGCCCAAGTTCAAGATCATAATATCCTCGACTTAAACTACTCGGCAGCCTTAATAAAGCTTTACTATTTTACTTTACTCGACAAGTTCGACGTAAGAATAATCCAAAGAACCGATAGCTAATTCACCCACAATCAACTCTTCTTACGTATTTGATAAAGACACCCGACAACTACCGATAAGTCGACAGCCTAAATAAATTTTGATGAGAAAAAGTAATCTAATAAAGAAATATGTAAATAAGGAATAATATTAAAATTTTAAATTTTAATTTATTTAAAATGGAAAATATACTAAAAAACGTGATTTAAAATACACCTTATAATTTCAAAGCTTAAATAACACTAAAAGCCTTCTTTTGACAAAGACATTCTATAATTTTAAAATTTTGAATTTAGCTTTTAAGATCTCTTCAAGAGTCACTTTTAGCTTCACCCTTGTAAAAGGTCTCTTTAATAATCACTTTATAAATTATCAAATGCGTTATACTAAAAGTTTCTGCCTGCTTAAAAGCATACTTTCATAATTTTCAAAGTTTTAAAATCAATACTCAAAGTGTCTTTTGAATGTATTTTTTTATAATTTTAAATTTCAATTTGGGCTAAAAAAATGTCTCTTCAATGTATTACTTTCCATTTTAATTTTAAGAAAGATCTCTTTAAAAGACACTTTTAAATTTGCTGAACAAGAGGCTAAAAGCTGGGTTTTAAAAGACACCTTCATAATTTTGAAAGTTTTGATCACTCGAAAGTGTTTTTACGACAAATTACTTCAGAATTTTAAAATTTTTTGAATTTAAGCTCTAAGCTTTATTCAAGAGTTACTTTTAGTTTTTCGAATTTTTAGAAAGTTACACTTTACAAATTATTGAAATATTATACTAAAAGTGTCTAGATATTGTAGGGGAAATGAGGAGATTTCTTTCTATGTTATACTGTGAGAGATTTAAGTGAAAGAAGGCGTTGGAAAAATGAGGATCCTTGTCTTATATAAGACCAAATGTAACCCGGGATCAAAATAGCTGAATTCAGATCTAGACTCAACCCTACGCACGATGCCGGGCTTAAACGGCATAACCAATCTCTTATGTCCCCGCTCTATATGTTGATTTATTTTCATGCCTTTAATTATTTTAAAATTGCAATGTATCACAAATAGTCCATAACTTGGTTGAACATCTGATGCGCTAATGAGCAGAACACCTCTCCTATTTCCTGTCAATTGGTATTAGAGCGGGTTACTCTAAGATACTCAATGAGATCCATGAGATTCTTATCTATTTGTTTTGATGAAGCCAAGATGGGTTGCTTGAAGGAAGAGGATCAACAAGATCAAAGATGATATGGATGCGAAAATTAAGGGGGAGTAAATTCTCAAACCGATAGTATTGTAGAAGAAAAATCCCCAAAAAACACATTGGTGATATTCCGGATGTTCAGGGGGAGACTGCAGTGATTGATGACTTCAACAACTCTAATAGTGGTCCCATCAATGTTCCAACATATGTTTCTAATTTTATTTCTATCAAAGAAATGCCAAGGGAGGAGATTGTTAGAGATGTTTCTTATCATAATCTTAAGCAAAAATTAAATCATGTGCTTCAATAGAAAAATTCAAAGTTACAACATATTGGTGCACGAGTTGGAAGACCAAGCTGCATGACATGACAAAGAATCTTTAGTCAAAACAAATTCTAAAGAGAATATTCTGATGACCAAGAGAATATATTCATTATAGTGAATAAGGAAGATTAGAGAGATATTACGCAAATCAAATCTAGAAGATTTGATTATATTTGATGAATTTTCTATGGGAGAAAGATATTCCATTGTGATGAATATGGAATGAAATCACAATTTTCCAGTTGTAATGTTAGGAAGAGTGCAGATCCATAATATTGAGGAAGGGTCCCTTGGAGAATATTAAATAGGGGACACGTTTTGAAGCAAATTGGTACAAGAAGGATTTAGAATAACAAGAAGGTGTTCTCAAGGGGTTGAATACCTATTGCAGGCATTGCCCAACTCTCTCAATGTTTAGGGGGTGGTTATACATCTTGTTGAATGATGTTTTTGGGTGTATGGGAATCTAGATGTTGTTGGAGGAATGAGGGGATCTCATTCTATGTTTTATTATGAGAGAATTAGGTGAAAGAAGGTGTTGGAGAAAGGGGGAGCCTTCTCTCATGGAGGACCACATGTAACCTGATTTAAAATAGTGAAATTCCTTGTATCCGTCACTTCCAATTAGGTCAGTCAACCGCTGTAACCAATCTCTTGTGTGAGATCCATAACACCTCTCTTAATGAACAAATTTCCTATAAATTGGTATCATAACGAGTCACTCTAAGATACTAAGTGAGATCCATGAGATTCTTATCATTTTGTTTTCTCGAAGCCAAGATGGATTCCTTGAAGGACGAGGATCAACAAGATTAAAGAGGATATTGATGCGCAAATTAAAGGGGAGTTAATGCTCAAACCGACAGTACAAGATGTTTCGAGGGAGACTACAGTAGTTTATGACTTCAACAACTCTAACGGTAGTCCAATCAATGTTCCAACATATGTTCCCACTACAAGAAAAAAAGGTCATTCTTAACATATATTATCTTGACTTAAACATAATTTGTGACACCCCAAATCCTGAGGGTCAATTTTCTTTTCTTTTTTTTTTTGAATGAACAGTGAGCCCAGGAACAGTGTCCCATAATAGTGTTCCAAACAATGACCCAAACAGTGCACAACACAGTACACTGCAGTAGGTGGATTGCATGCGCATTGGGCACGCTATCGCGGGCGCTAGGAGCTAATGCTGCGCTTTGTCGCGGGCACTGAGCTCGCACACTGCGCTTTGTCAATCGAGCGTTGGGTACCGTGTCGTTGCTCGTTGGGCGCACACAAGTCGCGAAACCTTCTCGTGAACCCGGGTCTTATCATACACCCGCCTCCCGTGGTCATGACACCAGACTTCGCATGCCCAGCGTGGTCATGACCCCAGCAACTGCACCATGTCGCGACCTAACCCTCGCCCCTTGCGCCCGCGGTCGCTGACACCAAGGCCATGTCACGACACCCCACGCCTGCTCTCGCGACGACATGAAAATCATGTCCCGACCAAGACTACCGTCCCAGTTTGTTGCCTACTGTCGCGACATCGCATGATGTCGCTGATTTGGGCCAAGAAGAACTCCGGTAGCCGCTTTAATACCAGAGTCGGGCGCTACGCAATACATCACACGCACAACCGCTTGGCCATGTGCACATGCACACCTGTCATGCGCATGACACGCCGTCTCTGTTGCGACACCACCTGTTGTGTCGACGAGAAACCAAAAATGGGCAAGAGCCATTCCGCTTTCTTTCCTCGCATTTTCCTTCCTTTCTTTTTGTTCTACCCACTATAAAACCACCAAAAATCAACCTCATTACTACAAAGGCTACTAAAATCGTAAGCAACTCGCAAAATTACGATATCGTCAAAAGAATGTTTAGTTACACCTATATCACTACAAATTACAAAAAATCAGTTTTCTTTTTAATTTACAAATACAAAAATAAGGCCAAGTTTGGCCATTTCTTTGCCTCTAAGGCATCGGATGTGTCCCATCCCCAAGTGCACCTTCAAGACTTTAAAAAATTAATCTCGACAGGTGAGCAATGCAGCTGAATCTTCCCACATCAAAGTTACTCCCCACCTAAGTGCTCATGCAATGGCAACCACATACATACAAGTGAATTCACGATTCCTACTTGAATGCCTACATGCCCAATCCCATGGCTCGAGTCCTCACTGACTCTCTCTCTCACACATGCATTATGCCATGTATGAAAATTGTTTCCAAACAAATCTATTTGTTTAATTTGTGGACAACCCTCCGACGCAAATTTATTGGACAAGCCTTCTATGTGTATTGTTGGACAACCATCCGATACAATTCATTGGACATCCTCCGACATGAACTTTTAGGATGACCCTCCAATACAATTCATCGAGCAACCTCCAGGTATTTCATTGGACAACCATGTTTCTCAAGTGCTGGCGCACTCACACTTATTATAGGGTGCCCCAGCGCACATGAAATGCAATATGCCATCTCACATCATTTCATGTTAATATATCAAACATGACATATTAACAAAATTCACACACAACTACATGTTATTTATCTCGCAAATAACACAAAATTATCTCACACAAGCACAACAATCTCTACAAACATCTTGAAACTACGAAGAATCACATAAACAAAGACACATTACATGAACAGCCCAACACGTAGTCTCGGAACTGTCATGGACACTCTAGGGATTTTCACCACCCAGTCTCAATTTTTGGACCTGAATGAACAGCCATTCAGGCCCTAGAACGTCCCTAACCATCAACAAGGTCCTTAAACAAGGACTAAACCAAGTAGGAGAAGACCCCCATTCCGGAGTCGCCAAACTCCACACACGGCATTCACGCATACCTCCGGCAAAGGGGGGGACCAACTTTACCACCTCACTCAGATCTCGACCGACCCGATTTTCCTGAAAATCCGGCATTTATTGCACACTCTCTCTAAAACTTCACCTTCTTTCTCTCTCTCTTTCTCCCCTCTCCCAACCGGTTGGGTCAAGATGGGGTCAAGTGAACTTGTCATCTCACTTTCCACATGTCACATTCTAAGTGGCCACTTGGATTACACTTTATCCCTTACCATAGATTTTCACCCACTCACATGTTGCCATATGTCTCTCATGGGTCCCACTTTGAGCTCATGTTTGACTCATTCTGCACATGACATGTGGCACCTCTTGAGCCACTTAAAATGTGTCAAGTGTCTAGCACCACTCCCTTGCGCCTCGAAAAACGCTAAATTCGACTGCCTTCACTGGCGAAATGGACGTCGTAACTGGGGACATTTCTCGCAAAACAATTTCAATCTACAAGCTTCGGCTTTATTATCCGAGACCAAAATCCAAGATTTTTTTCTCGGGGCTTCACATAATAACATGATGAATAATTATGACATATACATTTTCTTTAACCTAAAAATTACATATATGAAATTTGTCCATGACTTATATGATTGGTGTCAAGTTACTTAACAAAAGCAACAATAATAATATTTGTAGATCTAATTTACTTATTATCAATTATAAATAGAAGTGACAACTTGTATGATTTTTAGCTCAGGATAATGTAGGATATGCTTTAGAAACCATTTCATTATTGCTGAAATAGAAAATAGAAACTAAAATGTATTTTATTTATGAATAATTAATTTATTTGTGTAAGCTTGAAATTAATATAATTGAAATTTTAATTTTTAAATTGCCAAATTTTAATATATAAATTGACAGACATAATATTAGGGTTTTTAGATTTTTACTTTTAAGTTTTTTTTAACTAAAATTTTAAGTTAATTAACACAAATTTGAAGAATTAAAAGGTTATTTAATTAAATTAATTATAATAATTGACATTATAAAAGTTATAGCAACATATTCCAGTATTCTCATACTTGATTACTATAGACTAATTTCCTTTGGAAAGGTAATATTTATGTTGGTGAAATCTGTATTATCCATGTTATAATCTCATCTCTACCATTCATTTAAAAAAAAAGAAAACCCTAAGACATCTCCTTCTCTTCTCAGTGGCCTTCGCCCACGCTCCTTTCTTCTTCCTCTATTTTCTTCTTTGTTCACTCCATGGTCATCCCCCCTCAGCTCGTGGATGATGCTCACCACTATTGGGAAAGACTACCAAATGCAATTGTTCTAAAAATGACTTTTCCCTCTTTGTGTGCCAAAAATAGGATCAACAAACAATTGAGCCAACAACAAAGCCAACCTAACAACAATAAATCAACCACAATGAGGCAACAATTTTTATGTGGAAAACCCTCAAATAAAAAGGGTAAAAAACTACAGGACCCGTAGGCTACTTAAACTTCCATTATTTCAACAATGGCAATAATGGGTTACACCAAAAACTTCTCTAAAAAGAAATTTAGAGGCTCACAACAAACACACATCAAGAATATCATTCTTGGAACACCAAAACAATAAACATGATCCTAAGGATGGATAAAACAAGAGAAAAGTGGAAAAATCTCACCAAATGGTGGAATGGTCAAATGGGTATTGTGGAGAGCTAATCAAAGATCAAACCGCAGATTGAAGATCACTTATAAGGAGTCACCACGCTCACCCTGATCCCGAAATCTGACATTGTTTGGTCTTCCATCTTGTAAAATGATCAAAACCCTAATCCTTTCTTTCTCCTTCTCAAAACCCTCTTCCTGCTTTTTCTTCCTTTTTTCGCTGTCATGAATGAATTTTCCTTTTCGATTTGATTTTTCCTTTTTCTTTTTTTAAATCAAAATAGCTATTCATTGTCCAGCCTGTTACAAAGGGGCGGACTCACCAAACTCCCTCCGCCTTATGTCGTGGGCTCAACCAAGCCCACTCTCTGTGTACAAGCTTCCAGCTTCTCCTTAGGCAAACACTTAGTCAACATGTCTAATCCATTCTCACTGGTATGTATTTTCTCCAAATACAATTGCTTTGACTCAAGCACATCATGAATCCAATGATATCTAACATCAATATGCTTCGATCTTGAATGGAACGTCGAATTCTTGGAGAGGTGAATGGCACTTTGGCTATCACTGTAAACAACATACTTATCTAAGCCTAACCCCAATTTAAGAATTTTCTCATCCTACAAAGCTCTACAACCCTCAAAGAATTTTTCATAAATGTACTCAGCTTCTATGGTGGATAATGCAAATGATCAGCTCGATCGCAAGAGACAAATTCTCCTACAAAGTCATCATGAACCTCGAAATGGACTTCCCGGAATCAACATCACCCGCCTATGTCTAAACTGTATCCATCTAGCATAGGCTCACCATTGCCAAAACACAAGCACACCTTGGAAGTGCCTCTCAGATATCTCAATATCCACTTCACTACTTCCCAGTGCTCCTTTCCAGGATTAGTAAGAAACCAGCTAACAACTCCAACTGCATGAGCTATGTCTGGCCTAGTACAGGCCATAACATACATCAACCATCAACGTTACGCGTAGCGAACTTTGCTCATCTCTTTCATATCTTCCACTTATAGGACATTGTTCTGAGCTGGGTTTTAAGGGCTCCAAAGCGAGAACAACCAGCTTTAGCCTGCTCATGTTAAATCTTTCAAGAACCTTCTCAATAGCTTTGAGAGAACCAGAGCCTTATTCTTCCCACGAGACCATACCAAGTATCTGTTACGATCCCAAGTCTTTTCATGGAGTGGATTCTATGTTCTCTTCAACCCGTCAATCTTGCTAGAATCCCACCTTCAATTATCACATGTCATCAACATACAGGAAGAGGATAATAAAATCATCATCGTGAGAACTTTCTAGTGAACACACAATGATCATATGAGTTTTATTGTACCCATGTTGACTCATCAAGTGAAAGAGCTCAAACTCTCAGACCACTGCTTCGAAAAGTCGCCAGTCCAAAAACAGCTTCTTAACTTGCATAATAAGATTTCCTTTTTCCTTTACTTCAAACCCTTCAAGTTGCTAAGATAGATTTCTTCTTCCAATCGCCATGAAGAAATGCGCTTTCACATCAAGTTGCTTAATTTCATTCCAAGCAAAAGAAGACCAAGGGGCAAGAATAATAGAGGACATCTTTTATCACTAGAGAGAATATCTCTTCAAAGTCACGCCTTTCTTCCTGATTAACCTCTTCACAAACTAATCGTGCCTTGTACCAGCTAGAGCCATTGTTTTCTGGGCCAATCCTGTGACACCTCATTTGTTTCTAAGATTTCTTTCTCAGGTAACTTCCACCAAGCTTGTATAGTAAAGGTCTGCTATGATCTCACTTTCTGCATGGCTTTAACCCACTCTTTCTTACTCATGTAAAATAGCTTTTGGGTAAGTTTCTAGCTCTTTCCGCGCTAAGCATCACATACTCATTTTGAGGATATCTTGTAGAAGGCTTGACGCTCTCGTATCTTTCTCAACGGTGGTTCATATGGTAGTGGTTCTCCATCAACCTATTCACGGCCTAATATCATAAACTATAGGTCATCTTCATTTCCAAAGGACACCATCACCTTCCTATAACTCTCCTGTTGATTAGCATATTAATCAGAGGGAACAACTAGATCAATTCTGTTCTGAATTTCAGCATAAGAACTAGCTTTCTCAACCTTGTCACCATCATCAACAAGTTGGTCTTCAAGAAACACAACATCTCTACTTCTGACAATCTTCCTGCTCAATGGATCTTATAGCCTGTACCCAAATTCTTCATGACCCAAGAAAATATTAATTACATACTTAACATCAAGTTTTGACCTCTCTGTACTGTTAGGATATGAACAAATGCTTTACAACCAATTAAATGTCATATGAAACACATCTTTCCATGTCTACATTCTTTCGTACATCCCCTTTTTAAAGGAACTGATGGAGAAAAGGTCGTCATAATGATATTCTCATAGCCTCCCAAAAGGACTTAGGTAGCTTAGAATGAGAAAGCATGCACCTAATCCTTTCTTCAATGGTTATGTTCATTCTCTCAGCTACACCATTTTGTTAAGGAGTTTTAGGTACAGTCTTTTCAAGTCGAATTCCATGAAGTTTGCAATAATTTTCAAATGGACCCTTGTATTTACCACCATTATCTGCTCTGACAGCCTTTAACTTTCTTCCTGTTTCTCTTTCTAATCTAGCATGGATTTCTTTGAAGGCATCTAACACCTGGTCTTTTATTTTCAAAGCAAAACCCCAAACTTTTCTAGAGTTTGCACCTAATCATCAA